>JACCGJ010000782.1:22000-54768 GCA_013407085.1 Atriophallophorus winterbourni
ATACTCATGTTTGTCTAACTTGATCGCAACTCTAAACGATTGGACGCAAGATTTAGACGAAGGGAGTTGCGTACATGTTTGTTACATATATAGCTAAAGCTTCCGATTGAGTTTATCCCGCTTTACTACTCCAGAAGCTGTAAGATGTTGGCGTCGCTGGAAATCTATTTCGTAGGTTACCTGTCTGAACGCAAAGCGAAAGTCAGAATAGATGACGGAATTTCCGGAACTATTCAAGCCATGAGCGGTTCAGTACTTGGTGCAATACTGTTATTAATGTTTATAAATGATCTACAGAAACTTGTGCGCTGTAAACTTCATTTCGCCGATGATGTAAAAATTAGAGCGAAGGTTCATTCTGTTGATGGCTGCCTAGTTTTACAAGCAGACTTAAATAAGGTGCACCAGGGCCCATTCAAAACAAGCTGCCCTTCAACTTTCGCAAGTGCAAGAGGTTGCAAGTTGGGAAACACTTAACTTTCTTATGCGTACTAGGCAGCCACACGCTTGAGTGGATTATATCACAGAAAGATTTCGGTATCTGGATCTGCGGAAATTCGAAAAACAGTCTGCAGTGCGAGGCTGTCTATAAACGTGTATGCAGCGTACTCGGCTTACTCAGACGAATTTTCGGACGTATCCGACCACACTTATTACCGAAGATACTCAATACATACATACATCCAACTGTGGACTATACAGTACAAGCTTAAACACCATGGATGAAAAAAAGACATATCCTCGAAAGGATTTATCAAAAGGCAACTAAAATGGTTATTGGATTGCACGATATACCATTGGAGCAGCGACTGACTAGCCTTGAATTGTTCACCTTCTAGCGCAGACGCATCCGAGCTGACTTAATACTAAAATAGCGAATAATCCATACGGGGTCCCACCCACTCAGACACCTCTTTAATATTGGTTCAAATCTCGCGACCCGTAGTCACAACCTGACACTTCAAATTAGACATTCTTATTAAACTGTCGCCGCAACTTTTACGCTGGCTGTTTATGCTTTTATTAGAACAGCTAACCGCCAGAAATTGTTTCTTCATCGAACGAAATGATCTTCGAGCCAATGTTACAATCTTTTATGTTGAATAATCCTGTGTTGGCCTCAGTTTATTGCAATCCCTTAGTGATTCCTTCTTATACCACATACTTGGAAAAAACATTTTACTAAAACATATATTTCCGGTCGAAATTTCCTCCCTCTATGACACAATTGGAATTAATTTTGCTCCTCCTTTGAAGCAACTAGGCGCAAACATTAAAGTAACGATTTGTTTAACTTTTATAGTATATCCTGTGGTATTGCACAGCTATTTACTTTTTTCACCATAAATCTTGCATCTTGACCGTGGCCATAATGCACCGAATTATGAACTTTAGTCTCTTCTTAGCAGATTTTCCGTAGTATGGCTGCACAGCTTTCATATTGGCTTGGTGAAATGAGTCTGAATTGAAAGTGGATTGTTTAGTCCATCACAATAAATAGAATAGGATCATCCCGAAAATGTAAATATTCCGCGCCTCCAAACGAATGAAGTTTCTCTGCTTTTTATTGCAGATAAATTATCGATGCTTGCAAAAAGTTGCGAATGCTGTTTTGACAGTAATGCTCCACATTCGGGCCGAGAGATATGCCAAATTAGAGTAAATAGACATCAAAGGGAACATAATCAAGTAACACATAATTCATCACACATTGTCGATATTGTTCGCTGCTCAAAATAAAAATCACCCCAAAACTACCCCAGCTGAAAACCTCAATCCTGCTTTGATGTATATCTCTAATCTACAGTCCCCAAACATATTTCATTATATTGCAAGGAATATTTTACCTCTTGGTAAGCCGCTTTAACGGTGTAGGGCGTCAACGTTAAGCTAGGAGGTACTCCTTTCGGCTCTTGGATATGAATCACCCCGAGTAATTGTGAACGCCGCCGCTCGAATACGCATTGCTTATCGTCATGAGAGCTAAGGTAGAGATTGTTACTCCCGCGATGAATACTCACGTGAGACGATGTTTATATACATCCACTAGGTAGATTGGTTTGCCTATACCAACCTGATTAACATTGGTTTCCAACCATATCTTGGTTTTTTCGTTGAATTTTTAGGCTCGACACCGGAAGTATGGATGCCTGTTGGTTGTGAAAGAAGTGTTGCGGGAGAATAAAGACGACGAGGATGCATTACTTCGTGAGGTAATTGAGACTGGTCATGACAATGATAAACAGAGTTACATTTCTAAATATACGGCTGTTTTTTGAAATTGTTGTTAATACTAGTTAGATATTAGTTAAACTAACTTAGTTGATCACCCCTAAATTTGGTCGGAATATTCCACATTTTTCAATCAAGCGAATTAAAGTTTTCGAATAAAGCAGAATTATTTCGTTGTTGGTATTCTTGAGTCGATGACAACCATGGTAGTACACCACAAGCGCATAATGATCTCGTGTTTCACTCACCGTTTCACTTGACTCGGGAGTAACAACTTCTCCCACAAGGACCACAGCAATATAAGTACTTAGTTGGTTGGCGGAGTTTCCACGGTGTCGGAGTGATCTCCGCTCTACACCCGAAAGCGGACCTCCTCCGCAGCTCATACCTCGCCTCAAATGTGAGCGGTCAATAGCAAGTTCTCTCAAATTCGCCCGAGCTTGAATATTGATTGAATAGACGTTGCTTAAAAATCAATAACCAAGTGATTCATACGTGTCTCGCGCGAGAAATGTTTGCACGATTTATTCAACACCATCTTTTTTGGCTAAATGAATGTAGGCTGAAGAAACGTTAAAGTGTTGGAATAAGATATTCCCAAAGTTGAAAGCTTAGTAGCAATGGAGATGAGTTAAAGATGCACTGGATAGATTTTAGCTGAATTACAGATATGCATATATCGAACATCTACCATTAATTTTAAACCCGCTGACTGTTAGATAACTAAAATTACCAATTCTCTATATTATTCGCGGAAACTTTGCTAGCAGAATTGAGCTTACAAGCTTTCCCTGATTCTGCCAACGTGTCGAAAATACGGTAAATTAATAGAAACGAAATATTTTTCGCTGTACATACACCCGAATATTTCACTAACATCGTTATTCAGAGCCACGTTAATCATTGCATCAGTTTATATTAAGCTAATAACTAACTAAATTTTTTTTAAACAAAACCTCAACTATTGCTCCTGACATGTAATGTCTCCAAAGAGTTCAATGTTTGTAACAAGAGCGACGAGTTGCTAGTCCTTCAAATGATTTGATCTCAAAACTCTTGTTCTCAATCACCGAAGCCATTGTCTCCATACCTCATTTGGCTAACATTCACAAATGAGTCATTCGAACTTTCTTTCATCTAGGTCACCCGTCTGGCGTACCTAGTTTGTGGCAGTCACGAGAAAAATCGATAGGAGAGTAGGTTGCGAGAAAGAGGCGTTTGCTATCACATCATAGTTTATCACAAATAAATTGTGTCATATGAAGTCATTCAGGAAACGGCATCGTTGATGGAACGAGAAATCTAAATTCAGGAGTGCTCAAATTCACTGCACACGCAAACCACAATCGCATTCTGGCTGTTTGCCGTCATCAGATGACGACAGTGAGATGAGTTTCCCTGCGCTTGAAACAACAGATAAGTAGTAAGCGAAGCTACACTTGAATGTCACTGGTAATCAGATTAGCACAGTCAAACTTTGGATGACCGATTCACACGGGATGTCAGTCAACCGGTCAAATATATGGAAATGACCAGCTTAGCGAGTGCTCACATCACATACACTTACTCAGATGTATATTACCCTCTAATTCGCATATTTGGGCAACGTATGTTGATGCACACTTTCTCCGCACGCACACACGTTCTGAGTGTACATGCTTGCTAGCATTAGGAAAATAGGCGAGCATTTCGCTGACAATTCCTTTTGTTTGCATAGCCACCCATTAAAAAAGAACGAAGTCAAAAAAGTTTTTGATGAAAGAATTCGTGTTACTAATCAGAGGTTTCAACTGCTGGGAGAATTGCATAGTCAATTAGTCAGCTGTCTCAAAAGGGGCATCTACCTGCTGTGTTTTCCGAAGCCCTATAACCTTGGGTCTGAGAAGACTTTGGGTAGAGCATCAACCATAATCCTCTCTCTGCAAACGAGTGATCACTCTTGCGACGATATTTATGATGACAACAATTTTCAACTTGTAACTCTTGACTGCGTATAACTCTATATCACCTGCATAACTGATCGAATACAAGAATTTATGGCTCGTAGCTGTACAACACCACAGAATATTCGTATAAGGACAATAAATATATATACAAAATAATTGGAGGCATTAGGAAGATCGATACTTTTGTAGTTAGAAAAAATGTCATGTAATTTCGCGGTATGATGGAAAAATATTCGTTTGGATAAAGATCATGTTATATAAACGGGATGTAGGGTGGAATTACTACGCATAAATATATCCAATTTGTTCCTGAAAATCCTTTCACTAGATGATTGTACAACATCTGACAGTAGGGAGTTCCATAAGAAACACGCGCACCGAATAGAAGAACCGACGGCAGTTCCGGTGAGAATGTGGAATATCAAATGCCAATTGGCGAGTGCGTGTGACCTGGCTTGACCGGAGGCGAAATAGATGCCTCAGAGGGTGCATCTTTGAGTTCATTATTTTATAAGTAAGAATTAGATCAAATCGAACCCGTTTGTGAAGCAGTGTATTCAAATTAAGATGCACAAATCGATTCTCATATGGTAACAGCCAACGATTTTGGTTGCTCTGTGATAAATCCCCTCGAGCAGCTTGATGTCCTTATGTATCCATGGTGCCCAAGCTTGCACTGATTAATCCATCACTGGGTTAATATATGTATTTATGAGCACGGCAATGTTTCACGCGAAAAATGTCTGAAGCATACCTAGCTTGTGGCTATCTCGGTTGTACACTGCTTCACATTGCAAGCTATTCTTAAGACTTCCACTAATCCATACGCCGAGGTACTTTTCTTTTGTTGTCCATTCCGGTTGTTTCGATCCAAGGTAGTATGATAATGGGATATCTTTGCCTATTTGCAACATTTTACACTTCCTGAAGTTGAATGGATGTTTGTTTCGCTCTGACCAGCTGTTCAACATATCCAAATCGCTTTGTAAGCGCAAACAGTCCACGTTTGACGTGATTCGCATCCAAAGTTTAAATCATCCGCAAAGAGAACCATTTAAGCTGTGACAAGTTTCGGAAGGTCGTTGATGTAGACCAAAAAGAGAACTGGATGGTGTGTTAACCCACTGTGACCCGCCCTGTTGCACGTGACCACCAAAACAATTTCCTCTGTAGTAAAAACAAATGTTTTGAACGCTTACATCCTCGCGCTTCCATTACGTTATTTAAATCCTTGGTATGTATAATATAGTTTACGTTAGCCCCAAATGGATATACTTTACCTACGAATGTGTGATTGGTTTTATTCGGTTAATATTCACTAGATTCGCTGAACGTTATTTCATGGATGGCTTATTAAACCTTGGATAACAACTATATAAGCTTTCCAAGTTTGTATACCACATGTTCAATTATACGAATTGGTAGTATCGCGTGTCCTTTTACCTCTACTTCATGGACGTAAACACGAATACCGACACAAATTTGCATTAATCGGTAGGCCCTGGTACAATAGATAAAGTACATCTAGTTTCATTTTTGTTCGTGTTGTCATGTGGTAATTGAGCGAACCAATCGATAGAAAAATTAAATTCGGTTCGACGGGGCAAGTAACCAGGACAGAATATGTGGAAACGTCGAGCTGAAACGAACGAATGCTAATCACATGTCACGCTGCATAAACACAGAACAATGCTGGATAAATCGACTCATCGGCTTGTCGCCTGTCCATTCAATTTAACGACCCTACTTTAATATTTCACTTCGCTTGGGCAGATCTGTCTATTACGTCATCTTCGACATCCAAATATTCTAACGTGCATCGGGGTTCTCGTGCGAAATAGGAAAATTTGTCTGGTCACAGAATACGTCGATCGTGGTAGTCTCCACGAAGTGCTTTTACATTCCGCACCGAACCGCTTGGATTGGCTCAAACGAGTTTCGTTCGGGAAGGACATCGCTACCGGAATGGTGAGTAATTCTATTTTTAACACCGCTTTCCTTCGCATTTTGTCCCAGGGTCAAAGCAGATTGAACTGTTTCCTGTGAGCTCTCTTTGTCTGACAATTTCATGTTGACCAATCCAAACTTTGAACCTATATATTTTACACCATAAAAGCTTTGAACTTTGAAACCAGTTTCTGTCCAATGGATTTTTACTTGAATCCTGAACTGCTCAGTAAACAAACAAATCCCGTTTTTCTACCCATGTTATTCGTAATTCCCATATTATTCTGTGGTTTTTGTCAAGCTATATGCTTTTTAGACCATTAAAATTGAATTGAATTGAATTGTCGACGGAAGCCGTTGCAAATCGGAGCCCCAAGAAAGACGATCAAGTCCATCATTTTGACGATAGTTCAAAGAAGCTTGACAATTGATTCTGATTCGGTGATGACGCGTCATTTTACAGCCCACTCGAACAGGCTATGTGCGCCACACCACTACTTTAGTACCTTTACCGCCGAATGGTACACGAATATGTTCGTCTCTTTACGGGTGGATTATTCAGTGCAACCTCTAATGAGATTCCAAATCGATCAATACGTCAAAATTAAACAAGCATGTTGTTGTTGTTATCAAGCTAGATGCGACGGTTCCAAATATTGCAACCTATTTTACCGGATAGATTCAAGATTTATGGTTGTAAAAGCATTGAACTTCACCATAACCACATATAGTAAGTAGTGCATTTGAGAACGGTCTTTCGCGTTTAGATTGCTGGTTCTTATTCAATTATGTCACTAAAGGGCTTCCTAAGACATTGTTTATCATGGATTTTGATGAGATTTGATAAATAAAAGTTGTATTATGTAGCACCTTGAGTTTAACTGGAGTTGTTAGCTCGCGTTCGACATTTCATGAAGGGTTTCGAGCTATTGCTCTCCGTGGAAACGAACCGTGTGTTTGGGATCTGCGAGGATCATATACTGTACAACAAAAGTTCTAGCAAACTGACAAATCCGTAAAAACATGCTAGCACTAGAGCACTGGAATATGAATAGATTAACGGCGTCTCACATATGTATATTTATTTTCATTTCATTTTCAAATGCTACAGGAAATATCGACATGAATTTTGCCTATTATGCGAATTTTAAATCGAAAATATTAACGAAGTGAAGTGTATATACGCCAGCCGAAAACATGGCCTAGTACTGCTGCGGTGGCACAACCACCGATGTGAAGGTCGAATATCAATCAAACCTCCCTGGTTCAAACCCCGCCGCGATAGCCAGGAGTTGAAATCACATATCCTGCATTGCTTCGTGTTTCCAAAACCGAAGATTCGCACCAGCCCTGCAGGTCCCAGTAAACTGATCAGGACATATCATTGAATATGATGAATTTTCAACATGCTCAACCAGGTCGATTATTAAGATGGCTCTGGAATTTGAAGCATGGTGTGACAGCACGCAGAGTTCAAAGAATTGTTGTACAAAACAAACCCAACACCAACCGGCGCTGCATCTGCCAGCTGAGTGCAAGCAGCAGCAGCAGCAAATTACCAAACTATTCGAAATGATTATAGCTATGTTGTGTCCTAAAATATAGTGCTTCACATGAGGTTAAACGAATTATATTTTAATATTTATTTATATTCCATTTATTTATATTTATACTTTAATTAAGTTGTTAAGAAAGGTCATGCATGCTTATGTGATTACGGGTGCAATCTGTCAGCTTTGACACACTGGGATTCTTAAGGTTAATTATAGCAAATAACTGAAGTATTATTACCACAAATTGGTACAAGAGCGATCTCTAACTTCGCAATTTCAATCAAAAAATTTTTGGTATGAGACTATCGTATGTATTCATTTATGAATAAACTCAGATAACTTGCCTTATTTACTTTTTTCCCAGGCCTTTCTTCATGACAAAGATGTGATACATCGCGACCTTACCACGCATAATTGTCTGGTCCGTCAGGTAAGCTTAAATTCCCCGTAATCTGTTTTGAATGCTTGTTTGAGCAGCGCACATCAAAATGTGTATTGTACAGACTTTGTATTAAGTTTTCAATGAATTTAGTGTTCGGGAACAAAACAACAGTGTGATTTAGCGTGAAATGCTCATCAATGACATTTTTGTTGCACATACGGTCTACTAACGACTTCAAACTATTTGTCTTCATCAAGTAGAGTTTGTCAACCTAGAAACAGTGGTAAACATGGTTTAATTGCGAAACCACCGTCTGAGAGGATTTGTAAATGAACCACGGTGTGAGGGACGTGAATAAAATGCAAGGCACCGAAGCCCTCTACGGCTCTGGTTGTAAACCTACGTCAACGGTGATTACAAAGTCAAACCCAGTTTACTCTCCATCCACTGTTTCATCGCTGACAGAACATACGCCTGCTGTATCCACTGGATTAAAGAAGTATGCCGAAAATTGTAGTAGATTTTAAGTACGGGTGATCGGCGTTCGACTGAAAACATGTGCTTTTAAGAATTAACCCTTTTCTGCATAGCTTCAAAGTAGGCGTTAATGTGATAAAAAGTCACCTGGATAATGGCGTCCTACGTTCTGACAAAGTTTAGATATTTAAGTCATTCTTGACGCAGCCAACAAACCAAACGTATGAACTCTAAAAGCAGACGCTGATGAAATTTAGCGCATGAACCACGTCTGTTCACGTGTTCTTATCAAACATACGTCACAGTATGAAGTGTATGCGAACGTGCGGGCTTAGTTCGGCTCAGACCCTTTGTAACAAGTTATAGTGCAGTATTATATAAAAAAATTTATTTCATATATTATGAACTAGCTAGCTATTTTAGAGTGACTTGTGGAGCTTGATCTACTACGCTAGATGATGTAATTAGCAATATTTAAAAAGGGACGATTCGCTTTTAAGCTATCTGTGCTACTGTCTTTGCGAGTTTGTCTTGCTAATAAATAAACGAATCGTGGTAGCAGATAATGTGTGCTTTAAAAAAGTTGATCAAGGTCAGGCTCAGGTTATAAGCGAAAAATGCACTTTTATTTAGTGTCAGTGATTTTTATGGTGCTGTATGTCATAGGTTTGAGATTCACTGATGGTATGTGTGATGAGATCACGAGAGCCATTTGTCCCAACAAACTTAAAATGGCTCCCATTGAGTCTGTATCTCGTAACCCGATTGTCGACAAAACTAAGCTTACTTTGGAGGCAGATACAGCTCTTGACTGCACAACGCAGATCGCGCTGCCGGCGTGCAAGTGATGCCGGTGGATGGAGTACTCTCTATCGCTGCAGGATGATTGCTCCTCCCGAATCAGACTGTTTGGTCATCTGAAAAGTTACACAGCATGGAAAAATCATGCGATTGTGTTGCATATCCATGGTCCACATCGACCGACGGAGGTCAGCAACAGAAATAAACGCATAACCAAAATAAAATTAAAATTAAAAAACAAAAAGCTCGGAATATATTAAATTTTTTTAACCGCTTGATTTATTTCTCACGAAAACGTTTCGTGCTCTTATTTCAAAGGATGATTCCGTGGTGGTTTCCGATTTTGGTTTATCCAAGATGGTACTAAACCGTTCCCTATCACCACCCAACTCTGAAGAAGACACAAACCACCTCACCGTTCCGGCAAGCCCACTACACGGAGAAGTTGGCATAAACGGAACACGCAGAAGAATGGGTCGTTCTCGCCGACACACGGTGGTAAGTCAGAGTAGCATTCATTTTTTCTGCACTTATTTCGAATTGACGGAAGCATGATTTGAACAAGAAATTGGCTTTATTCGTAAGCACGAACTTTCAGCGGTTACAATAATTTCATAAAAAATTTTTTAAAAAAATTGACGAATTGGTGCCGAAATCAAGTTTCAATTTGTAGACTGAACGGTGTGTGTTGTCAGTCTTGATTGTTGATTTCCACATATGATCCAGTTTATTAACAAATGTCGTAACCAAACGTTTTGGGTCAGAAATTTCACAACAATTCATGTTATCTCGCAATTCGTTCAAAATCACGCGTCCAAAATTGGCCTCAGTTGATACGAAACAAGATCCAGAATCATAAATTCTTTACAGCATTCGTTGAAATTGTGGTACGCAACGGCCTCGCACACGCATCAATGGTTTAGACTAAACCCCATCCTTTATTCTGATCCAGGCTGGTTTCAAATGGTGGCATGAAATTGATCATTTTATGATGTTCAATTTGTGTTCACCTTGTTTGCGTATTTGGTGTTAGATGTTTCGTCCTCAGGGTAGATGACATCAACAGCAAAACTTCTTTCGAAGCGTCTTGTAGTTCGAATTCTTTCGTTTTTATATGGTTTGTCTGTACATTCACCATCACTCACGCGGATTGGTCGAAATCGTGTTATGCTTTCTCTGTAAGTGATTTCTCATTGGTCCAGATGTTGTAGCCAATTGGAGATGCTGGTTAATTGAGTTTGTTGTTGAGTGTCACGCTTCCAGGAATTCTCGCTCCCTTCGGTCGTTTCATGTGTTAAATATTTTCATGCGGTCCCAGTAGAAATGACGCCCGAATTGGACGATATGTTTTGAGATTAGTAGATTCCAGTCATGTCCGGGTATGGCCAACTGATGTTAATGTAATGTTGTGCTCAGTTTGCGACCTGTTTGTCCGACGTAGTTCGTTTCGCAATCTCTGCATGCAATCTTGCAGACGATATTCGACTGTTTTTCTTTCGCCATTTTGTCTTTCGTGTTGCTGTAATGGTTGCGGATTGTTGATGCGGGTTTATGCTCGATGTAGATTCCAAGTGGCCAAAGTGCCCCGGCTGCGGCAGAGTGCGTCTGGTTCTGTTTTCTGCTTTGTTGTGGTCGGTTGAACCTGTTGCGTAATATGAAGCTTTTTGGGTATCCATTCATCTGGAAAACCTTGAACAGATATTCTTCTTTGTATTGCGGTGCTCACATCCCCATCTCTTACACACAACTACCGGTTTCTGGCTGTTTGCCGTCATCAGGTGGAGAAAGTAAGATCCGTGAGGCAATTGGTTGCCGCTCGTCTGGATAGCGTTCTGATGCAACTGCGTTGGTGAATGTTCGGGTGCTTGCTGTGAAAGTTCAGTATTTGATCCGTATGTGAGGTTTTTCAGTACACGCAGGTCTCCAACGCTCCTTCGCTTGTCCGTTTCCCTGGAACATCCAGAAATGGTAAACAGCCATCAACTTCAGTTTCCTATGTAAATTGAATTCCATTAAATATACAATTGAGTAGTCGATGTGATTAAACCAGTTCTGTTCTTTTCATCATCACAAATGCGTCGTCCAAGTAGCGGATACATATTTTGCTTTAATTATCGGCAGAGCAATTCGTTCTAAACGTTGACTACTTCAGCAACTAGGCTGGAAATCGGTGATCCTAGTGGCGTTCCTCGAATTTGTCCATATATCTTTACACTGAACTTATAGTGCGTTTGATGACAGCTCGATCAGTTCCTACACGCTGCATGACGATCTTCTTAAAAGTCAACCCTCCTCAATGACTCGACCAAAACACACCATACTGTCTTCTAGAACGTCTTCATATAAAAAATCATTTATCCCGTTTGCTTCAAATTACCTTTTCCGAAGGGAACTGTTCATTGAATAATTACTGATGGAAGCTACACGGTCCTGATATTATTCTTCACAATATGAGGATACGAAGTATGGCACATCGTTTAATTTCGCGCAAATTTGACATCCTAAACACATTTTTACAAAATTTGCTAACAACATTTACACGTTGTCTCCAATTTTTATGACTTCTCATAATTTATCTGGTCGCTTAATTCTTCTCGACAAGCCAATATTAGTCAGTAGGATAACAGCAATCTTTGAAATTTATCGTTCACCGCATCATCACAACATCCCACTTGTTTTCAAAGGTAGGCAATCCGTTTTGGATGGCGCCCGAAATGCTTTCCGGGAAACCGTACGATCATCGCGTTGATGTGTATTCGTTCGGGGTGATCTTGTGTCAATTGATCGCGTGTTGCGATGCAGATCCAGATGAATTGCCACGAAATTCCAAACATTTTGGTGTGGAAATGGATCAATTCGTGACTCGCTATCGACATGCGGCAGATACAGCACCAACGATCATGCTGGAGACCGCGCGAAGTTGCGTAGTTACCGATGCAACACTCCGGTATGTGTTGATCGTGCAATTTGATTTGGATGACACTTGCAACAATCGAAACCTCTTATTCAAATTTGTCGATTCAAGGCGGGAAGACTGTAGCGTAGTGTATAGGTATTTGATGCTACTAAAATTAGAGCATAGATAGCACCTCAGTAGTAGTTGCACATATACATTTTCTAATTGCAGTGGAACCCGGGTACAACGAATCTCTGGGGGAGAGTAAAATGTTCGTTAAAAGCGGAATTCGTTGTAACTAAAACGCATTGTCAGACATGTGATTTTGCCGCCGTTTTTAGGTACACGTGTAAACAAGGGAAGAATATCTTACCTTTATGTGTTTCTGCATGCGTGTAATCCATTTGATGATTAGATGATGCCATAGCACACAGATCACAACATTAAATCCATGTTCATGTTAATAATAGTAAATTTATTCTAAAACGAAGTAGTTAAAACATCTTGCACACACATTGACAGTCCAATCTCACACTTTCATGAAGTAGCTGGCGACGCTCTTTTGTTTAAGTTTTGACTTCACCACCGCCTCGATCTCTCTCTCGACGTCTCTTCCTTCTATCCTAAAAATCTCCTGCAGAGAACAAGAGCACTCCTGGCATCTTTCACAGACGAATCTACCAGTCACAGAGAATTCAAGTGATTTTCTTGTGCGTGCGAGTCAGTTAGCACACTGTAGGCTAGACTGCCTGTGTCTCGCCAAGCAGTGTTTCAGTTCTATTCTTAGCGCACTGCAGGCCACTCTTGACTGAGCGTTGTGTGTTAAAGGCAAGACAAAGCGAGTTCGTTGTATGTATGAACTTTATTGAACAAACAGCTGTCGGGAACATGTACAGTGTTCGTGAAAGGCGAGATTCGTAACGAACAGATTCGTTGTACGAATGTTTTAAATAGGCTTACAACGAAGGAATTTATTTGGGAAATCATGGTGTGTTCGTTCAACCCAAGAATTCGTTGTAAACGAGTTCGTTGTAGGTGGGTTTCACTGTACATTTAAAGTAATTGTAATAGTTGTCGGAATCCACAGTAGCCACCATTGAAATATCAACGTTTATAACCCAATTTATTACATGCTACGCAGAAACATCGATAACGTGTTGTCAAGCGGGTTTTGGCAAAGTTAAGTTGATTACGAAGACGTAAGAAGTTATACTGAGTTGAAATTCCTCACAGGCGCATATTCGATTTTATCAACATACGCTTCAATCACGAATTGAGAATCAGGCAGTGATAAATAGACCCCAAACCATTGTAAACACTCTCCATGACATATGAAGCCATACGATATTGCGAAGGATTTCCTTAAATACCAAACGGGAAGGGAAATCGGAACTCAGTGTATATTTTCCGTATGAAAGCACAAGTCTGATCCAGTTAAAGTGCCGCACAACCAGAGACGGAATGTGGGTCAAGATACTGTCAGTTTGCTCAGGCCTAGAAAGGTTATGAGAAAGAAAATAGAAATGGTAGTGAGACTCCAGTTTGCTTCCGCATGTAGTTCATTAATGGTGGCGAATAAATTAAGCATGGAGTTAGCCGCACAGTACAGAAGCACTTCACCGTTGCACATTCATACACTTTCCGTAGGGTCCGCGAAAGCAGTACCTTGATCGCGAGCTCCACAGATGACTCTGTAAAAGAAAACACAAATCCCTATTTTTGTTAGGCCGTTTTCAGAGGCACCTTCCGCGATTTATAGCTCCTCTATTCTGAAAAAATAAAAAAATGTCTACGTGAAGGGGCGAAGAGCTGAACATAACTAGCAGTGGCTGTTTCCGATTCAGGTAACGTCACCGAATTTGGTGAATAGTGGGAGCTCATCCACATACTCAGAATTGAATCTTGATCGTTCTCATGTTCAAGCTGAACACGACACGCCGTACCAACGATTGCTATCTCTGCACCGGGTAAGATATGGAGTGATGTCCATGTAATACAACTTTGGCCTAAATTAAACATCAGCAATAAAATTAAAAAAAGAAATAGTATGTGTTTTTTAAGATGCTGTGGTGGGAAAAATATTCAAAAAATCATAAAACATATGAGTAGAATAAAAAGATCATTGAAGCGTTTGGTTCGATGTGACGAGAGTATCCTCGAACCGGCTGTATAGTGTATATTTCTTAGTGTTGTGGTGCTTGATCAGACTAAACATAAGCCACATAGTACACTGGCGTTAAAGTGAAAAATATAGCAGTTTCCAATGTTTAATGGCTCACAACAACAACCAAACCAACAAGTTTAAGCGTTTCTATAAATATAAATTTGTTTTCTTTTCCATTCCAGACCATCTTTTCAAACGTGCCAAGAGTGGCTGAATGAATGCATATTCTACCTAATGACAGGTCGCGATCCCCCGGAAAAAATCTTGCTTGCAGCTAAATCTGGAACTATGTAACCAGTGATAAAACAGCGTTGTATATACTCGTGTACATTTTTAAATCGAATTTTGCTATGTAATATATAATTTGTAGAAAGATATTCCGCCTAGTGCTATTTGAAAAAAATATCGAAAATCAATCGCCTCTATGCCTGTAAGAATGACCTATCAAACTTGAAAAATTTCTTTAGAGTTCACAATCATTAAATCTTTGGGACAACAGAGCCAGTTTGACCCGTTTGGGACCAACCCAGTAGTGCAATCCGGCTTTGGTTAAATAGGCTATTAGCAGATAGAAATAGGTATCATTTCACTTAATAAAAACAAGTCAGGCTGTCATGAGATCGCGCTGTCGAGATGCCAAAATTTCGGCTGTTTATTGGACGTCTAAAACTCATTGAGATTTTGTTTGGCTAGGTGCCAACCATCAAACAACATACCTAGTTGACATTTCTGCTAAGCTGTTGTGATTCACGGTCGGGATTGAAGGACATCGGAAATATTTGTAAACGGAGACCGACTCAGGTTCGATTCGGTGACGAATAGCAACTTCTTATCTAAACACGCTAAATCCACCTATTCATAAATTGCGGTACCAAGCCAGTTGCAAAAAATTATGAAAGCTTTTAATAATTGACCATACGAATTAGGAATAACTTGCACTTTATCCTCCACTTTGGACACAGTGTCGAGCGTTATTTGCAATCTGGGGAAGAGCATATACTGTTGAGCGTCGTTGAGGCCGTCATCGTGCAACGACCGCCAATCGGCCGAGTAATGTCTATCGCTGCGGGAGGGTTTGTTCATCCAAAATCGAACTGTTTAGTCTTCTAAAAGGCTGTGATGCATGAAAGCTTCACGCGCCTGTGATAAATATGCATGGTCGACATCGAGAGAAGGAGGCTAACACAAGGATTCATCAGTAGCTAGGAAAAGTCAAATTAGGTTGTAAGTATTATCATGTGTCCGATCAACAGTTCGGTAGAACAGTTGCTGTGATACAACAGCGTGGAATCGATTCTTAATGGTGTAAAAAGCATATTATAGCTTTACAAAAAACCACAAATTAATATGGGCGCTACGAATAATATAACAAGCAAAAACGGGATTTGGTTGCTTAGTGAGCAGTTCTAGAATCAGGTAAAAATCCAAAGGGCAGAAAATTTTTCGATTGGTGGGATGACAAATGTAGATGCACGGTGTTAAGATGTATAGTTTTCTTCGATGCATGGGTTAAGGGTCAAAAAGGCATCAAGGCTTCTTTTGAAAAGCTGCTGATTTGGTGAGTTTACAACATAATCGGGTAGATTGTTCCAAGTAATACAAAAAATGTCGTTTACAGTTGGGTCGCGAGTGAAGGACAGTTAAAATAAATGTGTGAGCTCTTATCTTATGCGAGCCTCGTAGATTAACTAAGCATTATAGATGGTGATTTGCGGCATTCAAAATATTGTAAACCAAAGTCAAATCCCCTCGGAGACGACGACGTGGAAAATAGAATAAATTCAGGGTTTTGATTCGCTCATTATATGGTTCCGGCTGAGTCAGGTGACAAGTTTGGTAGCTCGATGGTATATTCTTTGCGAAGTCGCAACATCATTTTTATGCCATGGCGACAATGCTTGAACTGTATATTCCATCGTAGGTCTGATGTACGTATTTATAATTCAGGGAATTGTCTGTTTTGAGAACCTACCGAAAATTCTCTTTAGGAGTGACAATTTATGTGATGTTTTGCGATAGACGGAGTTGCAGTGGCTCGATATCCCTATGGTGTTGTTTATTAGCACACCTAAATCCTTTAGTTCCATCGTTCACGATAGGCTATGTGCCAAGAAAATAATGGAACTCCACATATTTTCTAAGGTTTAACATGTGACACTTTTGAATATTGAAAACATACGGTAAATAGTTTCTGCACGAAGGACAGTCTCTATTTACCGGTAATTTAACCACAATTTATTGATGGGATGATCTGGATAGCTTTACAATAGTACAACCGGCATGCATTTCATTGGAATGCGCTGCGCTTTGCTCGACATCATTCATAGACACCACATCTAAAGCGAGGGTTAGAGAAATGAATTGTATTGATTTTTAGCATTACGTATTGAACCTGTGATCGGTAACTTTAACACATATGCTAATTAGATCCGTGATGACGGAGAGACGTTTGAAAAAAAACGTAACCGAACATCATCCGAAAGGACGGTTTGGTTGCACCAAGTTTGATTTGCATAAACGCACTACATTGCTTCACACGTGCTTATGAGTCACTTTGATCAAAGTTGCTTGATACACAGTCATGTGTTCGACCGTGACTCAAGTGAAGACTGGCATAATACGAAACAGACAAGCGCGCGACGCCTATCCGGCACTTGGGCACGTAAACAACTCAGAAGACAGGAAGTTACAAAACTGTATTACTGAATGATTATTCAGTAACTTGAACATATCAATAGAAAAATGGTCGACAGCCTTGTATTGGTTTCCGTGAGCATTGAAATCACCTACGAGAAGGAGCTCATTTTGACTGCAATAAAGAAATATGTTTGCTCGTTTACATATGGCTGCAGATGCATGTAAGTTACACATCTACTTCCCAAAAGACGAGTACACACGAAATCTGGCAATAGACCTCAATAAGCAATTGAAACAAGCAATTCAAAGTTTTAATGGTCTAAAAAGCAAATACTTCAGTAACCATAGATTAAAATATTGGATATGTATACAAAAACAAAAATGTTTTGTCGGTATGGCAATTCAGCTTTTATACTAAAGTGTGAAGTTGGTTTTGGTTAACAAATACTTGTCAAGTTCAGCATCCTACTTAGTTCGAATACCGTCCCCAAAAGATCGAAGTGGACCAACCAAAGGGCGAATACTTGCGCAAGCATTTTATTTCAACTTTTAAATGAGGTATTTACGAGAATACTGAATTGAAATAATATCTAATACAGGTGAGAATGTAGTTGATTTCAAAATCAAGACGTGATGCTCTCAAGTATATGATGTACAGGACCAAAACTACGTACCAACAAAACCTAAAATATCCAAGTGTAATGAAAGCAACGTTTGACCTTCAGCAGAATTCAATAAAGGGTGGGATGGGCGCCATTCAATCGATGGTTTGTGTTTTACATCTCGACTGCGGTTGCGCTTGATAGAAAAAACGCGCTCAATCCAAATTAACCAAAATACCCTAACCCTAAAAATAGGGTTACTTATCAACGCTAGCTCATCGCTTTAATGAAATTGGAGATTAGTACAGACTGATAATGAATGAAGTCGATGTGAGCAACAAAACATTGAGATTCACAACAAGTGAAGCATTCCACTCATCTCATGGCAGGCGGAGTTTAATACAGCACGAGTCTAACTCAATAACGGAAGCAAATAAACAATGTAGTCCTCTATTTCCTGCCACACACTTATAGTTGAACAACCTTTAAGAACTGACCTCCCTTAAACTCGCATGCCCACAAATTGGCGCTAGTCTTTTCAACGAGATAAAAGTTGTTGTGTTCCGAATGTGCGTATAACAAGTTACTGAATCAATCGACATTGATCACAACATCAAATAGCAGACTATTCCAGGGTTTACACAGAATTAAGGTCGACTGGTCGTGGCCTCGTCTACATATTCGCATTTTAGTGCATGTAGTAGTCTTTATTTCCAAGACCCATCGAGATTGGTTGATATAATGCGACATGCTTTTCAATTCATAATAAGCTTTGTGTCAAAAGTGAATAAACAACTACCAAAGACAATTGCTTTCAAGTGATACCTACAAACGGATGTGCAGTCGTGCAGCACTTCTGTGCTGTTAAGCCAACGCCGTGTTAGATTGAATTGTCACCGTTAGTGAGCTGCATGCGAATACACGCTAAAGTCGCACTACCATTGCAATTTCCTATTTCCATGGGTCACCTGACAGTATCTTAGTCCACGTGCAGTCTGTGAATGTGCGGCCGTTTGCTTCAATCAGGCTTGTGAATTCATACATACATCATACATATATTTACACAATGCTAAAAACTAATACGGTCAAAATCGTTTTTTTGAATTCTTGCTGTGTAGTACTGTTTTCAAAACAAGTGATACCATATCAAAATGACTGTTCTCAGCAATTAGCTGTGACCCCGAAAAGCCCTTCCGAGCTTAGAGCGTGGGACATGCCTCATGCTTCTGTGATTTTCCACATACAATCATCTTTTTATTAACATTTTTTCATATTTCTGTATGTGTAGCAAATTCCATCACAGTGTAAACCTACCGAGAATGATTGACAAACAAGAATCGATAGATATTCTGATTTTATACAGAAAAATTGTGATTATTTACATCGTGCCCAAATAATTCTGAACATCGGAAAGGTCAACCGAATAGCCATTATCAGTTGCCCAATCAGGAAGCGGAGCTGTGTAGCACCAACCAGAGCCCGAATATTGATATGCGTGAAGCTTTAGGATCAAATCTTTCGGATCCGGATCCTGTAATTGCTGACAACAGTTGGGACAATTCGAATCAAAAGATTGTAATAACCGATCACGACAAGAGACGTCCAAGGAGGAGGCATTCAATCGAGCCTGTAAGTTGTGGTACGCCTTCGCGGGATCCTGGAAGAATTGGGAATAGAGGTTAGGCGATGTACAAGAAGGTCGATCGTCTCTAGGACAAAAGATGTACACACGGTTTATATCGATACGAAAGCAGCACTGAGTGAAAATATGATAAGTTACCCCCAATGTTCTTTATTGCACCCGATCAGTACGGGCATTCTGACTGTTAGGACGTCGTTAGGCTGAAACACAATAAATCTTACTGTGGCTATTACGTTTTTAATGTCTACTTTATCATTCTTTAAACCAAAAAGGCTAATATGGGGCAAATTAGCTATACAAGAGAAGCGTATTTAGCAGAATCCCATAGGAATACCTGCGCCAATAGCCTAACGAGTGTTGTGTATTGGAAGCACATCATAGACGCACGATACAAAATCTGGTATAATGTGGACATTTTAACTGAGTGTGGTCTCACAAGCGAGTTGCCAGCAACATGTCAGAGACTGTTGAGCCACGCGTAAAAGTGGTAATGGCGATTGAGAGAACCACGTGTTCTCCTTTGCAATAATATACAAAGAACGGTTTCGCACAAACACGGGGAAGGCAATGCGCGACAAAACGCTCTTGGAATCGCGAGTATTAATACGAAGCAGGAACTTCAACAACATACACAGCTTATAACAGACACGTGCCAATGCGCAAAGCTTTGTTAGCGTGTTCGATAAATCGAGTGGAAATGTGTTCATTTAGAAGAAATCAATAATGAACACAAACGGATGCTACCATAAGATTTCAATGCAAGTTCAACACTGTGACATTCACATTCAATGGTGCTGTAAATATATTCGCGATTTACATCTAAGACTACTATGTGTCCAAATGAATGAATATATTGAACATATCAATAAGGAACTCTCTGAGCTAATACAATTTCAAAGTGATCCTTTCAAAAGAACTCGCGAGTACAATGGCGTTGGCTAAAATTTAAGCAAGACTTAGACACAGGCGATCGAACACTATGCTTCGAAAACCTAAGAGTATCTTAGCCAACGTGCAGACTATGAAACAGTCGAGCTTACTCTGACTACAGATTTGAGCTTTGATTATTTCAAAATGACATAGAGATGGCCGTTTCCGTAATGTTAACCGTTATGGGAATACATTTGCTATAATCCCTCACCACCCTTATCCTGGTGTGTCCATCCCGTCAGCCTTACTAAGAACTCATCCCTTTCCCTAAATAAGTCACAGCTTCTCACAGGTGAACCAGCAATTGCCACATTGCTTCTCTTGTCAAAGTAATTTATTACAATTTACCTAGAAAGTTCTCTAGGTAGTTAGGGCAGTCAAATTAAAATCAATATACACAGTACAGACAGAAGCCGCTTTTCAGATTCAATATCACGAAACTGGGGGCCTATCTTACCGGCGATTATGTTGACGCTGCACGTGTGATACGCTTTTTTGCCTAACAGAGAACTAGGCTGCCGCAGTTATCCTATAGATGACCATTTTCAGGTGGAGACGACGGCGGGTTAAGTTTGAGCACAATTCCCAGAATGGTTAACTGCGGATTGAACTTAGATTGCCTGTCTGCTGTGCTACCGCACCCCCTTCGTAGAATGCATGCATGTATGTATGTAGGAAAACACAAGCCTGAGTTAGGCAAAGTACCGCACAATTATAGACGACACGTGGGTTAATATACTGTCAGCTTGCCAAGGCCTAGACAGACTATAAGGAATAAAGATAGCAGTGATAATCAAGCGTGTTTTCGCATGCTGCTCACTACCGATGGCAAACCAATTTAGAACGGTGTTAGCTGCGCAGTACTGAAGTACTACACAATTGCACATCCACTCATCCGACGTAGAATAAGGTGGATCAGTCTGCGATGCGACTTTCGTCCCGTCGATAAAATTTGCAAATTGTAATGTGCGTTTTGACACGGCAGGCGTGAATATGAGATCAGATTACGCCGAGAAAATCTAAATTTGCTTCAGATACGAAATTCACAGACAAAACGTGAACTTGTTGGCCTACAAATAAAAGTTTGCCCAATATATTTAAATAGGGAGAAGTTTTAATGATAGAAAAACGAAAGAGTTGAGTCGTGCTTGAAGATTTTTTCGAATGCGGTGCCCAGGTTCTAACATCGTGCTAAATTGATCGGCCAACAGTAGTGAGCTGCATGTTGAAACACGCTGGAGTCTCACTACCATTTCTATTTCCCCCCTCATATCTGTCTAGGCCTGGGCAACCTGACAGTATCTTAGCCCAGGTGCAGTCTCTGACTGCGCAGCACTTTGCCTGGATCAGGCTTGTGCTTTCATACCATACCACACCCAGGTTTGAATAAATTTATACGCGTGAGTGGTACGCGATACAATGAAAAAGAGCAACATTTTTTTACATAATTCCGTAAGAATATTGATTGAGCACTATGGTATGGTATGAAAGCACACGCCTGATCCAGACAAAGTGCCGCACAGTCAGAGAGTCTGTGCGTGGGCAGAGATACTATCAGGTTTTCCAGGCCTGGACAGATATGATAAAAAAAGGAAATCGAGCACTATCAACGATACTGCTATCAAAATATCGCTAGTGTGTAAATAATAGTTGATAAACCGACAGAAGTAGAATACGTATGTGAGAGACCAGAATCAAATAATGTCGCAAAGTCTCAAAGACTCTGAATCGGTCAGGCTACAAAGACATGAGCAGCAAGTAAACCAAAGATCACCTGGTTTTCCACGCAATTGAGAAGTATTCTGCTGTTCGAACTGGCACTAAAACGTTCAACAATTTCTTGCATCCGCCCCGCGTATTCCGCTCCTTTGCCTTTGTGTTCACCCCAAATTGTGGTGTTGTAGAGCGGATCATTGACAATCGGAAAACCTGAGAGGATAACCGTAAAAATAAAACACATGCAGGATTTGAAGGCATCGTTAGAGAACCAATTGTAGCACACAAAAGACCAGCTGTTTAAAATCCCAGAATCGTAAGGCTATCGAGCCGAAATGACGCATTTAAAGATACTTCACGCTTACATTTCCACTGAAAATGGGAGCGACATTGTCCGAGTTCATATTATGGACAAACAATTCAAAGTCTGTGAACATTCTAGGAAACAACAAGTTGAGTTCCCACATGTTGATGTGGGGAAAACAACATAATCAGAGTAACCAAAACCACTTACCTAAATATTGCAAATGGACTCGAATTTGATGTGTTCGGCCGGTGAATAATCGGCATAACACGAGACTGGTATCACGCACGGGGTCGTAGGAAAGACGGACAAAATGGGTGCGAGAGGGTTTACCACCGGCGTCTTCTGACAGCACACCATGAAGACCGAATTTCGAAGACAATGGACCCAGAGGCATTGCACAATGAATGACGCCTGGTGTGTCATGTGATTCGTCATTTGTTAGTTTGTTTGGAAAAAGGCCCTCAACTTCGCAAATGTAGAACTTGTTAAAAAAAGAATGCAGATAAATGCACATAGGACCACCACAAGTGTACTTTAACAGAATAATAATTCGGCATGGAAGTGAGTTACCTAATAAAAATATATGCGTAGTACACCAAGAATGTCTAGAAAAAATATACTGTTTCCATGAAAATGGCGCACCCCAGAAAATATGTTGAGATTATCTAGAGAAATAAAAGAAACTGATACGTTTTACACTACCTCAAATATCATACAAGACCAAATGGGACACAGAACTAACAGCTGGTAATAGCCAGTGATATTAACCCGTTGACTGCGAGTATTTCTCGCATTCGGTGGCAGCATCGCGTTAGAAATATAGACGTATGGAACCGGGTGTTGGAACCAAGAGGCCACCAATTGAGAGAAATTTCGATCCTTGCTCGTTTGCGATGGTTAGAACGTGTTTTAAGAACGCCTCATCAACGTTTACCATACCGCGCCTTATACACAGAGCCTGGTAGAAACGATCGGGTGGCCAGCATTGGGATGAAGAAACTCACCGTAGCGCTAGGCTTAGTGGGGCGTATTCGTTTGTCTTGGTGGGGTCCAAAAGATTCACTCAATAGTTGGCTGGAAAACTTACAAGATATGGGTGCAAACCGAAGTCATTGTCGGCAGTGTATTTTACAGTGTAATAATTTTTTAACCCGGTATTATTTGAATGAAAAAACCAAAAAAAATCACAAAATCGCACGCAGTGTTCATTTGCTTTTGGATATTCAGCTTTCCTTTTTTCAGGCGCTTGCTTATCTGCCTTTCCTGCTTTATGTTGCTTGAGACCTTGTCTAGTTCAGACTTCTGCTTCATGATGATGATGAGCGATATTAACCATGAGACTGCAGAGATCGCAGTTGTACTAAAAGTGACGCAGTAAAGCGTTTATATCGACGAGGATGACCGTGGTGAACAGATATAAGAATGGAACCGCCATAAAGCTGCACTGAATGTAGTTTTTCAAAATGTGATCGTGAATATTAACGGCTGAGTATTACAATGCTACCCAAGATTAGAGAACCACCACGGACAACAAGACGGTTCATGTGTATGTTCGAAAACCCTTAGTCTAATAAATCAAGCAATGCGTCATTATAACAATGAAAATGAAAAATGGACAGATAAACGAATTTAGCAGCATTATGGGTTTGGTCAATAGAATAGAAAGCATTTGTTGTGGTTGCGTGGCCTTCCAGCAACATCAAGTTGTAAAGCTTTCCATTCTGCACGTTTGGACAACAGGTTGCGTACGGGAACATGCTACAGTTTCATATTAATTGACCTCAAGACAGCTATTAAAACCAGGGAAACCTGAAAGTAGTTCAGTCAACGTACTGCGTGTGACACTGTCTGGTTCCAGGTTTGTAATTCTGGACATACAAACTTTCATGGTATGCACGTCCTAGCACCGCAAAAGTAAAACAAGAAGGATGTAGTAACATCCAGCTCAAGAATTCGCTGCCTATTTGACATTAAAAATATTGGTGCAAAGGAGATAAAGTGGATGTATTCCGTCCAAGTTGGACGAGATTTAATCATAAGTAAACTCACCTTTTTTACCGCGCGATCGCTGATTTGTGTGGCAAGGCGTAGTGACGAATCGTAGTTTTTCGCGGTGATAAGAATGCCGGATGTCATTCTGAAGGTAATAGAAAAAGACCGGTGAGATATTCATATACAAGTACGTTATACCTTGCTCTGTCTAGGCCCGACAACCTGACAGTATCTTATCGCAGTGCAGTCTAAGACTGCGCGGCACTTTGCTTGGATCAGGCTTGTGCTTCCAAACGTTATCATCAGAAACATTAGGTTCGATGACCCGCAGTTCGTTGGTTACATCATGCAAAATAAAAACAATAAATGAAGCATCCAGTAATGCGGAAATCTCAAACTAATGCATTTGGTTACATACACTCAAATCTATACTGAAGTATTATTCAACGGAGAATGTTATTGTAGCATTAAGAAAGTAGTTATTGTTACTGAAATGATGCGGAAGTTGAAAGGCTACTCGTTAGTACTAGTATAAAATCCGCAAACTAAGGTTTGGCTGCGGTAGCAGTGGATTCAAAGTTCAAATTTGTCTTTACGTCCTATACATAATCTAGACATGAAAACGGCGAAAAACTGGCGGTATGGTATTTTCTAACACAAAGGAGCAAATAGTGTAGCATGCTATGGTCGCCTCGGTTGAATAAACAAGTACAGAGCATAAGAAATTTAATTGACCCTAAAATATGGAGAAATATGAGCCACGTAAGGGAGTATACTGTACAAGAATAGAAACAATGCGGGGCTGACGAACTAAAGTAAAAATGTATGGCAGCAGACAAGTGGGACTACCACAAATATTCGTTTTGAACTCAGAATGAGAAACGGTCTTGTTTCAATATAACTACTCTCTGGAGCGTTTAAGTCAAAAAGTCTACTTAGAGTGAGCCGCACATCGGCCCTATGTGTTGAGAGAAAATTGCTCACGAACGCCCATTTCAGAAGCGCCACTTTCAAGCTGCTCTCAGTTGCTGAACGCACATTTTCCAAGTACTACCTATCGCTATGAACGCTACGGGAGATAATTTCGCTCCAGAATCGGACTGCTCAGTCATGTAGCGCATGGGACAGACACTTTCGGTCGATATCGACCGATTTTCCGTCAATCATGCATTTTTCATTTCTACTTTCTCTTACATGTATTGTAGTTGTCTTCTACAAGATTGAGACCATTTGAATGGTATACATTACACTATAGGCCAGGACTATTGCATGAGTTCACGTCTATGCAAAAACTAGTGTGCGACAAAACGGAGAGCTCTCACGTTACAAGCACCAATAGAACATTAACCTAAGATAACTAGATGTAAAAACGAAATTACTGTATAAAATTGACAGATTAAAAGATGCACAGGTTAACAATTGCACACATTTTCACAATATTTGGACATTCACAAACCTTTAAATCGAGCACAATATCTGAACATGTATGTATGAAATTACAAGCCTGATCCAGACAAAGAGTTGCACAGTCAAGGATTGCACGTGGGCTAAGATACTGTCAGGTTGCCCAGGCCTAGACAAATAAGGATAAATAGCAATGGTAGTGAGACTCAAGGATGTACTTGCATGCAGCTCACTATCAGTGGCAAATCAATTTAGCACGGCGTTAGCTGCACAGCACGGAAGTGCTGCTCGATTGCACATCCGTGCAATTTGAACATGCACACTATTAAAATATGATTAATATTATGCAATGCCTTACCGATCTAGTCTGTGGACAAATCGCAATGATTTATACCCGAATTCCTTCGCCAATATATGTGCTATACTGTTCAGCGTATACTGGCCACAAGGGTGAACAGGAATCGAGGATGGCTTTGACAAAACCAAGACATCGTCATCCTCGTGGATGAACCTGATGGGAGTATCTAATTTGTTTGTTTATAATGGAAGAGAAATGAGCGCATACGTATAACGGGGAGCTCATGACGATGTACCTTGTGAGAAATCAGATCAGAATCTCGGAGCACGTAATCCGGAGAAACTATGTCATCGTTGACTCGAAAATCGCCAGATTCGCATCGTTTTGACTAGAAAAAGTGAAGGTGCGTCGTTGGAATACCATCGACTCACTATTAAATCTGGAGAAGAAAAAGCAAATTCTTGCGACAGTACATCGGACACTGTGCGATTTAGCCAACGACACTTAGTATACGCTTTGAAAACGAAATAAAAAGGAAAAACCTAAAAATTTACAACGGACAGGCAACAAACCTTTCTTAATCCATTTTCGAAATAATAATCGCTCAATATACTATTTTCGTAATGAACTAAGTAATCCGCGCTCCGTTTTTCCTCTTTTCTGCGCTCGGTCACGAGTGCCTTCCGGCGTTGCTTTTGTTCCTCTTTGGATAATTTCGGTTTTTTGGCTTTTTCACTCATTACATGCATCAAACGAATATTTACAGTTCTGGATAACACAAAAAATTGTCTCGTACCAATAATAGATAACTGGCACATGAATACTAGAACAAAAAACAGAGTTTAATGAATTGCGAATAAAAGCTTGAAGCCAAAAGTTGAACAAATAGTGGACAAATGATGTACGATGCACAAGCGCAAAAACCTGTTGACAAATCTGATTATGCATACCATCCTTTGGATTATGCGAGAACAAATATTTTTATTTATAATAATAACTAAAGCGATATACCTGGCGATAAGAGATAGGTGGTAATGCATTCCTTCTCTAGCATGGTACGGGCTGTTTCAAGTGAAACAAATATTGAATAAGAAAAAGTTAGGGCAAGTATCAAATGCCATGGACTATGCCTGTGTTTGAATGTTTAAGATTTGTTGAAATTGTGGCAATCAAGCTCATCGTAGACACGTTAAAAATGCTGACTACGGTTCTAAATCGATTCAGATATTTAGCATATCATTTTAACGTCCTCTTGCAAGCATACTAGGCTGAGCAGCCGTATAGACTATTTTTCAAACGATCGCTTGTATATTATACATTTGTTTATCTGGAGTACTCATTAGGAACTTTGCGGTATGTCAGTGAAACAATATTCACCTTTGGACTAACTATTCTATATACCGTATTTCGCGTAGCCTTGTACATAATCGGGTGTCAACGCGTTGAACCTATTCGCCCAATTTTTTCGACTGCTGTGCAGAAAAATGTGCGAGACTATTGATCGTTGGACGCATTGCCGTAATCGGTGACCATTTGTTCAATAGTGACAAGTGCAAAAGCAATCCACATTATTAAGGGTGATCTGATAAAGAAGGTTCATATCACCAAGAGCCAGTGAAACGATATTTACCTTTGGACACCATTTTAAATAAGGTAGTTTGCGTAGCCTGGTATATAAGCGTGTGGCAACGCGTTGAACCTAGTTGCACAATTTTATTCGACTGTTGTGCAGGAAAATTGCGCCACAATACCATAGACAATGATCGAGTGTTAATACGTTGGTTCCAAAGGTTGTCATAGCCGGGGGTGGCAGTGGGGATAAGCTCCCACTGTTTATAAAATATTCCCACACGGCGCGCGTCTCAAATAGCCTCTGACAACCAAGTCCAGCTTCTGGCCTGGCGGTACTAGCTTCTACCAACAGAAGGGGCGAGTGACTGGCGCCTGAAAGCCAGTTTGCATCGGGTAAATGGAACTCGTTAGCCTGGGAGGGCATTTCATCTAAGGGAAGGGAAACCCTGATTTTCAACCTCCGCTGCCTTGCGGGAAAGGCTTCGGGAGAACCCCTGAGGAAACATTTGGAACTGTCTGGTAGACGGTTAGTTGGTGCATACCACCTTTTTCTGGCAACTCTCTGCTGCCTTGCAGGTCGCACTTGGTTGTGCAAAGGCTAGAGGAGCAGACTCGAACAAACGCCGAGTGGTGCTGGTGACGCCGCTTTGTACCCAAATTCCCAAGAATCTTCATTGAAGCCTACTCATCCTCCGGCACAAAAGTAGAATAAGTAAAGTAAAGAATAACCTTGTCGTTTGAAATAAATATCCAGCAAGTACCCAGCATTTTGATGCGGTTTTCAAACCGTAACATACAATCATACCCAGATCGTAGATCGCCGTATATCTCTGTATTTACATATCAATATAGCAGATAGCATATAGTATAGCATACATATCAATATAGCCGTCGCATAATGATCCGTTATTGCCTGTCATCGGGTGCTTCCCTTTTGCAGTAAAATTCGTACCCAATTGGCGTCAATATCATCTTGTAGAATTCTATGATCACGTGGCAAGTTAACTGCGCAAAATTCATTATACAATATTGCAACATTTCCGTTATTTCATAAGCTTTAAGCTTTTGATATTTGTTTCGATCGGAAATATCAAAGTAACAAGCATATACGGTAAATGCTCAGCAGATGCTCAGTTCCGGTCATGAGAAGTCGTAAGAAAATTAGACAAACTGAATCGATTTCCCTGGAAACTGTTCTGTGTTTGAAGTAAAATATGTTGACATTCCAAACGTTTTCGTATGCGCACGGGAGCAATGCGTCTATAAGTTAGAAGTTTATCGTATCTTAACGGCTGTCACATTTGTAAATTAGAGAAGTCAAACCCCGTTTTTATTTATGTGGTACTTTCTCTCCATAAGGCGGTGGTTGAACATGTGCGCTTCAAAATCAGAAACGTTTGCGATGCCAGCGGATAAAGCAGGAAGGAATTCTTTCTGCACCTTTTCGAAAGCGAATATTCGCTTCGCTTCGCCATTGCGAAGGGCAGTTAGGGCACTTCGAAAATTCGCTTCGCACTTCTCTTCGCTCCAAAAAACTGACATTCGTTATTGTCTGGTTCGGATGCGGCGGCAAGCTCGGTGATGTTGAAGTCACCCATTAGTAGCGCGTGGGTATGCTGCAATGATAGGGCGAGACGTATGGATAACATCAGTTCAATAGATCAATAGTTTATTACGGTATAAAAAGCGGGGAGCTTGTACAAAACCGCAGGGTGGATTGTGCGGTGGATCGAAAAGAAAAGAATAGTAAAATGTTCGAGTTTTCAAGGCCTTATAGCGGGCCACATTCGCGTTAGCCTGCACCATCAGTGGATTTTTGTGGCATTTGGACAGGTAGGGTGTCAACCCGGGACACCGCTACCCACCACATCCTCCGGAACAGGGTCAGCTGAGACTGCGTGCGCTTGGACTTCCGATACTGGGATCTGGAAGGGCAATGAAACTGGAGAAGTGTTAGAGGGGTAGTGACGAAAATGCAAATGGCACAGAAAGAGAACTTACCGTTGCCACGAGGGGGTATTAGTGTCTTGGGAGTGGGAGATTTCATGGAGGTGGGAATCGAGGAGACCTTTGAAAGAACCGAAAGAAGCGGATTCAAAAAGCTTGCATGGAAGAGCATTCCATGGACTGCAGACTCGCACCGAGAAAAACCTGCGGCGACATTCAAGTCGACTTTGCTGATGTAGCAATTTAAGTCCATGTCCTCGGAGATTTGTGCTGATGGATGGGACGAGTAAGGAGCTGCATGGATGGGAGGGGTCGCTCAGTATCCGGTTTGTAAGTATCATGTCTCCACGGAGAAGACGGTACGTAACGGAGTATGTGTTTAAACGGCGTAATCTCTCCTCGTATGGCAAGTGGCGCATACCGCGGACGAGCTTTGTCGCACGCCGTTGGGCGTTTTCGAGGAGTGACATGTCCTTGCATAGCCACGGCCGCCAAGCCTGCACTGCGTATTTCAAGTGTGGCCGGATGTAAATGTTCAACAGAGTCGGGAAGAGAAACCGGTCGAACTTGCCGAGGGCGCGGCGAAGTAGGCCGGTGTTGCGGTTGGCTGCAGCTGCTGGGCGTTCGCATTGTTCTGTGCAACCAAGGTCTTGCTGAATGATAAGTCCAAGATCCTTTTCTTGCCGAACGCGTTGAAGTGTTGTTTGCCCCAAACGGTAGGTAAAACAAGCTGAGTGACGGATGGGGAGAACGCTGCACTTGAATGCGTTGAATGGAAGATAGTTTCGTGAGGACCAACAATGTAGGCGATCTAAGTCGTCTTGTAAGACACGGGAATCATCAGACGATTTAAGAGAGCGCCAAAGTTTGACATCATCAGCAAAGAGGAGGAACGGTGATTCAATGTCTTGTCCGATATCGTTGATGAAGATAATGAAGAGTCTTGGACCAAGAACCGAACCTTGCGGCAAACCACACTTGATTGGAAAGGGGGCTGAGTAGCAGTCGCGCACACGAACACAGAGAGAGCGATCGTATAGTAAGTATTTCATCCATGATACCAGGGATGATCCAACGCCGTAGGAAGCGAGTTTAAGGAGAAGGATGTCGTGATGCACACGGTCGAATGCCTTGGAGAAAACCAAAAATATAGCATCGACACCAGTGCCTTCGTCGACGGATTTCGTCCATTCATCTCGTGCGAGAAGCAAATTAGAGGTGCACGAACGTTTGGCCCGAAAACCGTGTTGCTGTTTGATTAAAATCCGATTCGTTTCAAAATGTGAGACAATGCGGTCAGAGACAATGCTCTCCATGACTTTAGAAATCACTGATAACAGCACGATGGGGCGATAATTTGCAGGATCGGACCGGCTGCCGCCTTTAAATATAGGGCTTACAACACCTTTCTTCCAGGCTTGTGGAATGGTAGCCGAGTCCAAACAACGTTGAAAGTAAGTCGCCAGTAAAGGAAATATATGTGCTGCGGCTACTTTCAGCATTTTGGGATGGATGCCGTCAAGTCCTGACGAGGAGTACTGTCGCAGACACAGAATCTTCCGATGAACTGCCTCAGGGGTGAACTTTATTTCCGGCATCTCTTGCACGTCGCGCGAGGGAAAAGAAAAGTGGGTAAGTTTCGCGGGATATGTAGGGTTAAAATAGGAGCGTATTGTTGCGACAGCACAGTTGCAGCTTCCAAGGCGGTCGATGTGAGGCCGTGTGCGCTGACTAGGGATGGAATTCCTAGTTTGACCACGCGTCTTTGGTTCACAAGGTGGAACAAGCTTTTTGGGTTCTCCATAAACTTGTTGGATATATGCAATTCATATTGGGTCTTGTCTTGGCGGCTGAGGTATGTACAATAGTTTCGCAACGACCTGTAGTTTTCCCAGTCATTTTTGTTTCTTCCTGTCCGATAACATCGCCATGCCAGGTTTCGCTGTGCTATGGCTTTCTTCGTTCGGCTGCGAAGGAATGAGCCCGGTTTCTTATGATGAAAAGGCTTCTCGTGGCTGGCAGCGCGCAGAGCATTTGGCGGACGATAGATGACGACAACGAGAGCAGAGTCATTGTTTTTGAGCTGCATACGACACCACAGCGAGTCTACGGAATGCAGACGGGCATCACCTACTAAATCACATCTAAGCGAAGATTTGTAGTAAAGGACAACCCCGCCACCTTTTGTAGGGCGATCATTTATCAGAATCGACATACCGGGAAGAGCAATTTCGGCGTCAGGTACGGCAGAAGATAACCACGTTTCGGTCAGAGCAATTAAATCGAAACTTCTAACAGCGTGCTGCATTCGAAGCTCAGATAACTTGCTGAGTAGACCCTGAACGTTGGTGTACAAGCATTGCAAACCTTCTCGTGATAGATAAGAAGCGTCGGTTGTATGAATTCCTACTGGGCCGATCCTGTATGGATCGGCTGGAGGACGTTTTTTGCTGTTGGACAAATGATAGGATGAACGGGTAGGGTCGGGAAGGAGGGGGGTACTGTTTCGCTCGGTTTTTTAAAGTTCTGTTTGTCGATAGCTGAACGAAGACGAATTTCAGAATGTGCAACTTTTCTGAATTGATACCAACTTTGCAGAGCATCTGATACCATTGCCTCAGATTGAAACGTGACTTTAAGTATACGGGGACCATCTCCTTTATAATTTGCAGACAAGGGTATACGCTTCACGCCGGTAGTCAACGTGGAATTAACTTTGATTTGTTGCTGGATGAATCACCATCGTTCGCAGTCGTGAGTTGCATTTTTGTTATCCTCTAGGTCGTTTAGTTCCGGAACGCCGTATATGAAAATGCTTTTCCGGTCGTTATCCAGCCTCCAATCGTAGTTATTATCCTTTTTCGCTTGACACTCCACCCACGAAACGTCGGGGATTATGCGAATAGGTGAAACGCCACGTAGCGCGTACGCTGAAAGCAATACAGATTCAGGATCTGCCACAGATACGCAAGAGTCTGGGTTCCCCAATATGTGGTGACTTAGGGTTCCTTAGTTAAACGAACGACGCTCTCGGGAGTTGCAGTAACTGACATGGTATGGTATGGTATGAAAGCACAAGCCTGATCCAGGCAAAGTGCCGCACAGTCAGAGACTGCACGTGGGCTAAGATACTGTCAGGTTGCCCAGACATGGACTGGCACAGGTGCTGTCATTGCTGAATATCTGCCGCCTGTCGCAACTTGAAACATGGGGAGGTGAGCTCGGGCACATTCGTGCAAATAACAGTAAGAGTCTGAACACCGCGGGGGTTAGTAGATTTCGAACGTTCATTGGGAAACTTTTTTCGGACGTGCCATGAAGAA
>JACCGJ010000783.1:5016-21943 GCA_013407085.1 Atriophallophorus winterbourni
ACTTGTTCACGAAACTTGTTTGAATGTATGTTCCATTCGAGGTGTAGGCACCTCTTCCCAGTGTGTTTGTGCCTACTCTTCTATAGAATCCGTAGCAATCTAAGTCCCACCCCTCCCCATCCTTAAGGATATTACTTTTTCATGGTTGTGTGGCAGTTAAGCATTCGATATACGCTACCGATGTAATGCTATCCCTGATAATCAATATCATCGGTAATATAATAATAATAATATAATCATCACACCGGTAGCGTGTACCGAGTGCTTAACTACCATAAAACCATGAAAAAAATAAAATAATAAAAGATGGGAAAGGGTGGGGCTTAAATAGATAAAGATTCTATAGAAGAGTAAGGACAAACAAACTGAGATGATGCGCCTACACCTCGAATGGAACGTGTGTACGGATGTGAAACCCTTTGTATTCATGATTCTCGATTCTGATTGGTCTATTTGTCGGCCATATTGTGTTTCACCAGAAGCAGTGTATAAATACAGACGAGCCGCAGCCTAATCTGCCTTTTGGTCAGAGACAGTAGAGCTTATTGTCATGAAAGGTCTGCCTTTGTTCTTGCTACGCGTAGTGTTGGGTTTAGTTAGTCAATAGTGACTAATTGCATAAAGGTTTTCAGTGTTAAGCATTTGGGTACTTATTACTTAGGTGCTACTCTACACCTACTCTACTCGTGCAGTACTTTGTGCTGTGCGGCTAAAACCGTGCTAAATTGATTGGCCAGAGGTAGTGAGCTGCATACTGAGACAGGCTGGAGTCTCACTACCATTTCCTGTTCTTTTGTCTTCCTCATATATCTGTCTAGGCCTGGGCAACCTGACAGTATCTTAGCCCACGTGCAGTCTCTGACTGTGCGGCACTTTGCCTGGATCAGCCTTGTGCTTTCATACCATCATAATGAGCTTTCCTCGTCACTTCACTGCACACCATACAAGATTAAGCGAACACTCTAACAAGATTTATGTTTAAAGTCAGATGCTGACTGCAAGACCGCCCCTGTTCCAGATGATGATACAAAATCACGGAGTGAATTCACATCAAATGCTAAAAAGATCATGCCACTTTTGCTGTTATTTATTTCTAACATTCCTCCACGGTTTCAAACGCTCGAGTGTAAATAGCAGAAAACGATACGTTGGGATGAAAAAGCAAGCAAATGAAGACATTTCGTTGAAAAAATCCACTTTAACACATGTGGCTTAGTCTACCAATCCTGAAGGCTCTCAGGAGCCAAACATGCCAACGCTAACTGGGCAGCGCATCCAGGACAAGAGCAATCGTTATTTGTTTTACTTCAAACTAAGATTAGTGATAGAGATGCGCATAACAGTTATAGAACATGCTGTGAAAATCCTACAGCACACTTTGAAATGTACGTGTGACAATTACATATTCAGTCAATGTTTCATAAATCAAGTCACCACGATGAGATATGTCCCATTGCTGAAAGAATCAATGCGCAGCGACACATGTAGCATGCTGTGACAAGGTTGATGATTGGTTAAAACGGTTTCTAAGGAAACGATTGAAGGTCAAATGGAATGGCATACCAGGTAGGCGAAAAGTGTCACGACATTTGAAAGCTGTTGATGCGGACTGCGATTGTACGGGATATTATTGACGAGATGGATACAAAACTCATAGTTAACGTTTCAGAGACGAAAACCAAATTTTTTATCGTTTTTTGTCGAAAATAAGCGCTAATTCATGGCGAAAATAAATTGCAAAAATGGCGTGAATAAAACCGCAGGTTAAAGAATGTAAAACATTTCTTAATCATATTTAAGACTGATCGGGAAACAATAGTAATGTTCAGTGGACTTTAAACTTATCTGCAGAAAACAGTTGAGTGATTTCACAGTGAGTAGCGTGTTAAGGGATCGTGATCAATCGACAAGCTCAGCGCCTAGCATAGCCGGTGCAGATCTTGAGCAGCTTCGAATCGCTCGGTCAAATGCAATTTAACACACTGCACTCCGCGTTGGTGCTAACAAACGTGACCTGATGAAGCTCGTCTCGGAAGCGAAGCGTTTCAAAAATTGATTCATTTTAAAATAACTCATTTCCATGCCTTTCCATCACACACACCCCACGACCGGTTTCGTGCTGTTTGCACTCATCAGGTAGGGACAGTAGGATCAGGATCCGCATGCGCTTGATCAGTGGAGGAATGGTAAACAAGGAGCGCTTGTGTGCCACTGTTGGATAAGGCTGGTACGACCAACCTGTTCAAACACATGTGTCCAAACACATGTTTAATGGGGTTAAACCCATAACCATGAAACAAAAAATATTTTTTTGCATGCTTTTCCTTCACAAAACACCCCACGACCGGTTTCGCGCTGTTTGCACTCATCAGGCAGGGACAGTAGGATCAGGATCCGCATGCGCTTGATCAGTGGAGGAATGGTAAACAAGTTGCGCTTGTATGCCACTGTTGGATAAGGCTGGTACGACCAACCTGTTCAAACACATGTGTCCAAACACGTTTAATGGGGTTAAACCCATAACCATGAAACATAAAATATTTTTTTGCATGCTTTTCCTTCACAAAACACCCCACGACCGGTTTCGCGCTGTTTGCACTCATCAGGTAGGGACAGTAAGATTAGGATCCGCATGCGCTTGAAACAGTGGAAGAATGGTAAACAAGGAGCGCTTGTATGCCACTGTTGGGAAAGGCTGCTGATTCATTACAAAGTTTCAAGAATATAAATCTGGACGCAAAAGTTCGATATTTTGTGAAAACTTTGTGTGCTATCTTTTCCTTGTAAAGGTTGACAACGTGTTAGCCAGGAAGAGGGTACATGATGAAAGAAAAAAAGTAGGTTCAATGGTTCTTGTTGAATGCGACATACTACCCGGTTGCCAAGGCCGAAGTAGGGGGTTAGCTTAGGGGACCCCACCAGGAGCTTTTGACTCAAAAGTCTTCCCGCAAGGCAGCGGTTTTTTTCCTTCGCGAGAGCCGGTGACCATTTTGAGGGTTCTTGCGCCTTTCTTGAAGTGCCTCGGCGATTGTTCGAGTACGTCTATCTAGCCTTTGCACGACCAGGTGCAACCTCCAAGGCAGCAGGGATTTTTCCTCAGGGTTCACTCCCGAAGCCTTTCCCGCAATCGGGTATGCCGCAAGGCATGCTACAAGTGTCGCTGCGCATTGATTCTTTCAGCAATGGGACATATCTCATCGTGGTGACTTGATTTATGAAACATTGACTGAGTATGTAATTGTCACACGTACATTGCGAAGCGTGCTTTTGGATTTTCACATCAAGTTCTATCACTGTTATGCAGACGAAATAGACAGCGTAAACTGCCCACTGCTTCTTAGGCAACAAGTTTCTAATTCCCACAGATGGAAGATATACTATATGTGAAATCCAGTTGAAATTCGGATCATAACTGATAGGGCCTCCTGTTTTAAATGCTTCCGTTTTTTATGGTTTGTCTCCGATGGCCCACTTCGGAGTGACGAGACAATCCAAGAGATCATATAGCTCACACAAGCCCAACAACAAGAGAGGGAATTTCAACACGCTGCTAGTTGAACCAGCGCTTACTTCTAGGTATGAATGATGCATACCAGCGGCATGGACCAGTAGAAAAATCAGTTTCCCGCAACCAATTCCGCAAACATCATCGGCTAGGGGAAGCTCCGTATGTAAGCGATACCAATGTAGTGGAGAATGTGGCGAGTAAATGTTTATCCCAATTTCTACAGCGCGAAGCGTTCTACTTTGTTTTCTACACGATATTTTGCGATGTCTTGCGTGAAATCACAAGCCTGGTGTAGACAAAGTATCGCGTAGTCATAGATTGCACATGGACTAGGATACAGTCGCAATGGTGTGAACATAGTTTTGTGTTGCATTACAATTAAGCTGGTTCGACCGATGCGAACAAAATAACAATTGAGAAGTATGCGGGTAAATCATAGAGCAATTATTGATTATCATCACGCGACTCAAGCGCGGAGGACAACAAACATCGATCGCAAAAGACAACACGTTGAAAGAGCCTTGTGGAGAGAGAGAAAACTGACCTTGATGCACGGATAATGCTTGAACAACTCGAACGATGTCACCAAGAAGGACAGCGACACTGAGAGAGACAAAACGAAAGACGTGTAGAAACACATCTATGGAAGGTTGAGCAAACAGTTACGAAGAAAAACGAACGTATGCATGAAATTACAAGTCAAAAGGGAAGTAAAATGTGGCACAGACATAGACTGGGCTAAGACACGGATAGACTTTCGATTCGTGCAACTGAACAACAATCAAATAAACCCGCTAGAGCCTAACGATGATCTATTTTCTTTCTATTTCTTTTGTCATATCTGTCTAAACCTGGGCAACCTGACAGTATCTCAGCTCACGTGCAGTCTCTGACTGTGCGGCACTTTGTCTGGATCAGGCTTGTGCTTTCACATCGCATCACAACGATGACCACAGGACCTGATGCCGGCCTGCTCTTGCGTGCAGATTAACAGAAAGATGAGTCGCGTAGATTTCAATTTAATTTTACGACGTGGTGGGACCTTTTGTAGAGCTGTTAAGCGGTGTGAAGGGCATTGAGGAAATATGCATAACATCACCCGTCGACACAATCCCAGAATAGGAAACGCCCAAACGATTGACGAGGACAATCGCGAACGCGTTAAATAATTCGGATTTCTGATGGGATTGCACGAGAACGGTTAGGGTAGCGGCTGACGTTGTCCATCTCGTCGTGTTTCTGAGGATATTGTCGGTCGAACCCTGTTATGTAGTGGATTTGAGAGACAGTTGTGTCAGGTGATCAACTAGAGAGACCAAGCCCACCGGGACAGGGAACAGAACAACACAGGATGGTTATGAAATGACCCAGCCGAGACTCAGGTTCGCAGGTCCTACAGCTGGACAGGGCCAGTGTCTATACAGAGGACAGTAAGGGGTGTGCGAAGTAAGCGGTAAGGACATTGAAGCATGCATCCGCAATGTTCGGATAAGGAGATTACCAAGGTCGCACGTGTCATGGGTGATGACACCTCACCCTCCCGAGACCCGAATTGTTACCGGGTTCGCGATTTCCGTCCTCCGTTTCGCTCATGTTTCGTGTCGAAGGATGGTGATGTGCATTTGATCCAAACGCTGATGATTAGCGCTCATCGTTGTGATGCACTTCACACCTCCACATATTATAAAAAATAGCCACAGCAGTAAAGCCAAAAGAAAATAGATGGGAATGAATCGAGAGCACTGAACAACTTTCAGAGTCATCTATAAGACACTGGAAATAGAGAGACAATGTAGCACATGTAGCAACACAGAACCTGGCCAGTCTTGCTCGTAACGGCAACAGATAGTAGATTTAACGCAGCAAAGCAACTGTTATTTTGTGTATACGGACGGAGCAATCCAGTTGTTATTGCGATATATTTACAAGTTGGCGATCTACTCTATGCAGAAAACTGTGACACTTTGGTTTCGATCAGCAATGTGCTGGATAAGAGAACATGATCAGTTCAATTGTCATTGCCTCTAGTTAAATAAATCTAGACCTAGACATGCCGCACTAGCGCTACACGGGCGTTTAGAAACGAATTATGAAAACTGTTGATATGGACTCTAGGACGAACTTGCTCTTTGTCACTCAATTTGGAGGCATTGTGCGAGGCAGCATCTTCTAAATGATGAAGAGCAGATACCGTTCTCGGCTGCTGAACGTCAACAGAGCGCCAATGACGATTATCGTCCGAGTACTGCCACTGCGAGAGAGATTTTTCCTCCAGAACTGGTTTGTTTAATCGGAGCATGAAATCACACTGCGCCTGCGATGTACATCAATGGTCGAAATCAACCGCTACCACCAAAGGTTGTCATAGCCGGGGGTGGCAGTGGGTTAAGCTCCAATTGTTTAAAATGCTCCCATATGGCGCGCGTCTCAATCATGGAAGTACAGCTTCTGGCCTGCACGAGTGGCTCACCGAGCCCAGCGTAACTGCTTCTACCGACAGGAGAAGGGGCGAGGGCGAGTGACTGGCGCCTGAAAACCAGCTTGCTTTGGTCAGATGGAGTTCGTTAGCCCGGAAGGGCTATTCATCTAAGGGAAAGAAAACCCTTATTTTTAACCTCCGCTGCCTTGCGGTATATCCAATCGCGGAAAAGGTTTCGGGAGAAAACCCTGAGGAAAAACCTGGAACAGATTCTGGTAGACCACCTCTTTCTGGCAACCCCCTGCTGCCATGCAGGTCGCACTTGGTTGTGCAAAGGCTAGAAAAGCTGACTCGAACAAACGCCGAGTGGTGCTAGAGACGCCACTTTGTACCCAAATTCCCAAGACTCTTCATTAAATCCGACTCATCCTCCAGGAGGATATAGTCACACAAAAGTAAAGTAAGTACCAACAACAACAACAAGAACGGGGCAATGCAGACACCGCGAAGAGAAGTATTCTTCGTGAATAACACACTTTCATTACTCAAGCACACGTACATCGTGTCCTCGAATCAACCGGCAAAACGTACCAACAAATGCGATCACCAACACGTAACTAAATCGACGATACAGCGTGTGCTTCACCAAATTTCGTCGCATCCGCGTCTCCCGCAGCGTCCTGGCCAAATAGGTGAACATCCACCACATCACCGCGGTGTCCAAACACGAGAGAACCGCCACGGTGATCAAACGGAACGTGGTGGTGACCATGCGGGGCTGTGACACTCGACCCACGGATTCCAACAGAAATAAGACGAAGAATACGAATCCAATGGCCAAGCAACGTCGGAACCAGATGGTGCCCAGTCGGGGCTTGGTTATGCCGTAGCTGCAATCGAGAGGGGGGAACGGCAAGTGAGATGGAATCGTTGTAACACGTGACACGGACAGGATTGGGAACACAACGTGTATGGAAATGAAATCAAGTCTAGAGAAAAAACAAATGGCTGTGGGAATGATCGACGGAAGTATTGGAAGCATGTGCAATCGTGTAGTACTTCTGTGCTGTGCGCTAACACCGTGCTAAATTGATTGGCCACGGTTAGTGAGCTGCATGCTGAAATATACTGGAGTCACACTACCATTTTTATTCTCTATTTCACATATCTGTCTACGACCGGGCAACCTGACAGTCATATTGCCCACGTGCAGTCTCTGACTGTGCGGCACTTTGCCTGGATCAGACTTGTGCTTTCATATCATACCATTGCGCGGGGAGTATCGTGAAAAATTGGTTTGCCGCCGGTACTGAGTTGTATGCGGAAACACGCTGGAGTGTAAATAACGTCTTTTATTTTTCATTTTTGTCGTCTCCACGTGTAGTTTATGGTTATGCAGCCCATTGCCTGGATCAGGCTTGTGAGTTCAGACATACATTGATAAGTAAACGCTTATTCTCGAACTCCCCCCTAAAGCTACCTCAATCTGATGATGGTTGAAACTTTCTTCCTGAAACCAGATTGTGATTAAGAACAAGCCCTTTCGCTTAACATTTGCAGCTCAATCAATGCAACGTTACACAGGAGTTCAACCGCACACGCAATCGCCAGTCAGCATCTGCATCACGCGATAACGTCTCCGGTGATGATTATTGGCGTAGACCTTGTGGTGGCCGAATCGTCACGTGGCAAAGACAGATAACGACCGTAACTAGCAACCTTCCTAAAATCGGAACAGTTCATATTCCAGGTTGAAGTTTCCCCGATCCGATAACGCAATGGCTAGTTACGCTAGTTACGATATATCTGGAAACTGTGCTCAGTGGATGTTCCCAAAAATTGATTGAATACATGCTTCATTCGAAGTATAGGTACCCCATGCCACTTTGTTTGTGCTCAAAATTCAACAGGTTGACTAGCTGTTTAAGTCTCTCCCTTCCTCATCTCTTTAGCATTTTATTTTGTCACGGTGGTATGGTAATTATACATCCGATACATGCTGCCAATGTGATGCTGTCCATGATGATGATGTTACTGAACAGCATGATATCACTTAACATCAGATGTCTTGCGAGTCCCAAATATTCTTACTAGGATCATCACCAAGTACCTGCCACTAGACTCCTTTCGGTTGTCTAAGCACAAGACTGTTCTGTTGGACGCACTAAGACCTAGGATAATTGTCGTATGCAATCCACAGCTCCAAGTGCGCACAGTGGAAGCGTAGTAAACAAAAGAATTGACAAACACGTCTCCCAATCGGTTGTCTCCATCGAATAACGGGTTTTAGAGATTTGCCAACGCGAATGAACTTCATTCGTGAAGAAGTTGGAGTATCTACGCCTTCACTTCTTGCTTACATCTCTCTAGGTGTAATCATAATCATCATCATCATCACAAACAGCATTTCAGTGGTAACAAGTCATACAACCATGACAGTAAAATTTCTAAAAAGACGGGGAAGGGTGTAGACAGCTAGACGGCATCTCAGCGGCAATTTACCTGATTCCAAACGTGTGACTTCATTCACTCTTTAGATTTTTCAGTTCCTTAAAAGCCCACTTTGTCTCGTGCGGCACGGAGCGTTAAAACGGTTGATTCACCAAATTGACAAGTTCCGAGTCTATCGCAGTCAAGATTTCCCACAACTGTAGATAGCAGTGTGTGGTCGAAATTCAGGATTCATCGCATTTTTCGCGAACCAATGATTAAAAGACACGCGTGTTAAACAACTAAAACGCCACGGACTGTACTGTTTGGATGACGCCCTAATTTCTGTTCAGCAATCATTAGATGTAGATGAGATGTCCCAGAGACAATCACAGAAAGCGTGCAATGAAATCCGCAGATATCTCATGGTCTAATTCAGTTAACATTATGTAACCCCTATGGAGATCGCGACGAAATGGCATCATATCAACTTGGCGCAGCTCAGCTTGATGTGTGTGGTGAATATGTGAAACTTCAAGGCAGTCCCATGGATGACCAGGCGCTGGATTACATTGTATCTTCGTGAGACACCAAGGTTACTCGGAATCTGACGCACTGCGGATATTTTTCCACGGAGAGGGAGTGCAATGTTCTATTCATTTAGGCGCTGAGACAAAACGATTTAAACGCAGTAGGTTTTCCCTTATTGACCGGGCACCTTGTTGAAAGGGATCAGCGTGCCTTGGCACAAATTTGGAGTTCGAAGGTTGAACCATATTAGCATGACAAAACGTACAACGCCATCGATTTTGGTTCGAGCATCTGCGTGTTTCTAGAACAGTATGAATGAATGAAATCACAAGACGGGATCCAGGTAAAATGCCACACGGGCAAAGACTGTGTGGGCTACGATCATTCAGGCTGCCTGGCCCTAATTGTTGTTCACCTGCTTCGGTCGATGTCGACCATGGATGCACATGACAAGCGCATGTGGTTTTCATGCACCATTGTAGTAGACCAGTGTATGTATTGGTCAGCAGCACAACAATCGATGAGCGCTTCTTGAAACAGCTCTTCCTGCAACGTTTAATAAATATTGGCTAACTTTGTGGACTGGCTTGCCGAAATACCTCCACGTGGTGCCAGCTGGGTGGGCTCGGTTCTCCGAGCTCAGCGAAAGGTTCGGCGGTGGTGTCTGAGGGTGGTGGGTTTTCGCCTGGCAAGCGTTCTCCCTATAAAAAGCCACAAAAATCCAATGATGACATCACGACGCGGCGGATGTGACTCGCAGCTCCAAAAGTCACTGCCCCTTGTCCTATCCAAGGACATTGTATGGTGCACAGGCAAAAACTGAAGTCACCAACCTATCAACGGGGTTATCGGGCTCCGAACTGGAAATTCCCAGAAAAGGGCGTATGAACCGCTTCGTCGGTCACCGGCCACCGATAGGTGCGAACCTCTCTCGCTCCACTGCCTTGTGGGTAAAGGCTCGGGGTGGGACCCCCTAAACGAAATCTCCCTACTTCGGTGTAGGCAACCGGGTAGTATCATGCCTACGTTCAACGATGCCGATGACAACGCTTTGTACCCCCCTTCTCGCTTTGTACATCTCATTGTTTATGTTGAACGGCACTATATCTATATCAGATTGTGCAAATATAATAATAATAATAATAATTTGTGGACATGATTGGTATAACACAACTAGCGGAAATGGCGGATAAGATCCTCCTCAGGCAACCCACTGTATGTACGATCATGAAGGCGGATCCAGCTGACAACCACCACAGTCGTGCCATCCGCCGTTTGGAAAATCGGGTAAACAGGCTTATGAGGGATAAGAGTCCCAAGAGGAGTCGCAGCGCAAAAAAGCACAGGGAGAGATACTATCCATTATAAATATATATAAGAAAAAATGAGAAAAACGACAGTGAATGCAGTTCAGTGTACATTTGACAAACCAACGTATCGAAAGGTGGTGCGCGCAAGCAAATACTTTTAAAACACATCGGCGAGTGCTTACCCGAGACAAGCAGCCAGCATCAAAATGCGGACCAGTGTTCGCTTGACGCAAGTCAAAATCTCTCCAAAGTAAAACGCGGACACCGCGAACTGTCCGGTTTTCCTCAAACTTTCGAAGACGGCGAGAAACGCAGAATGCTCGCACAGACCAAGGAACAACAGCAAACCGATTAGCAGTTGAATACGCATCACGTCACGCCAATAACGCACGAGAAACACGAGCCATACCACGCAGGCAATCGCATACAAACAGACCATCACAGCGTTGAACTGGACAAACAAAATACTCGGCATGTGAAACGGGTGAAGAAGCGTGTAGTTTAAGCAATAGGATTCGGTGAAACTCACGGGTAGAAATGGTGCTTCCAACGCAGACAAAAATCCGCCACTAGGGTTGCGCATTTCCACGTCAACTGAAGCATCACATGAGACATTTTAAGCATTTGCAAGAGATGCAGATGCATGAGGTGTTTGAATGAAATCACAAGCCGCACAATTATAGAACGCACGTGGATTAAGATACGGTCAAGGTTGCTGAGCCAAAAGTATATATCAGAACGAAAAATGGAAATGGCAACGAGACTCGATCGTGATTCCGCATGCATCTTACCACCGATGGGAAAGCAATTTAGCGCACAACACAAAGTACTACATGATCACACAGTCGCGAACTCCCGAAATGAGTCTGTGATAGCATTATACCAATAGAAAGTATCGAATGTTTGACTGTCATACGATAGGATAACGAGGAATTCGCAAAAAGTAAGCACAGCTAAGTCCCATTTAACGGTTGCAGTTCAGATGCCTTTTAAATTCGTTGAGGCGTCAAACAAAGGTGTGTTCTTGCTCCCACGCTTTTTGGAATTTTCTTCGCTCTGCTTCTGAAGCACGCTTTTAGGACTAGTGCAACAGTCATTTACATACGCACGCGAAGTGATGACAAACTTTTCAACCCGAACCGGCTGAGAGCACAAATCGAGGTAAGGGATGTGATAATCCGCGATCTGCTGTTTGCCGACGATGCATCCATTATTGTTCACTCCCAAGCACACCTCCAGTCGCTAATGGACTGTTTTTCGTCGGCGTGAAAAGACTTTGGGCTAACAATCAGCATGAAAAAGACCAAAGTCCTTGGTCGAGATTGTATCGCCTCCAATCATTACTGTTGGAAACTGTCAGCTAGAACCAGTACATCATTTCACATATTTTGGTTCAACCATTGATAAGTGGATTGGCAGAGAACCTGTCATTTTGTCCCGATTGAACTCTCGTGTTTGAGGCAACCGCAATTTGACTGTAAAGATACAGATGGTATGCAGCGCGTGCGTACTGAATGCTTTACTTTACGGCAGTGAAACCGGGACCACTCACGCTTTACACGAACGGGTGCTGAACGTTTTCCATCTACGAAGCATTCGTCGTATCTTGAACATATCGTGGATGGACAGAGTGACTAATGGTGAAGTGCTTTAAAAAGCGATCTACAGAGCTTGTTCACCCTATTGCGACAGCGCCGCCTGCGGTGGCTTGGTCATGTCTACAGAATGGAAAATGGTCGTATTCCGAAAGATCTACCATATGGTGAGTTGCAATTAGGAACTCGACCATTGGGCAGACCGCAATTGCGGTACAAAGACGTTTGTAAGAGATATGAAAGCCTTGGCATTGACCCCGTGAGTTGGGAAGAATTCGCTCTTGACCGCTCACATGGAAGGCATTGTGTAAAGGGTCGTCTGCATGCTGGGGAGGAGCATATACTGGACTTGTCTGCTGAACGCAGATCACGCAGCCGGCGTGCAACTGACGCTGAATGACCGAGTACTGCCTATCGCTGTGGAAGAGATGGCTCCTCTCGAATCGAACCGTTTAGTCGTTCGAAAAGCTGTGGGACATGAAAAAAATCATGCGATTGTGATGTACATCTATGATCGACATCGACCGAAGGAGGCCAACATCTCCATCACTTAGCAATATTTCAGTTCACATATTTGGTAGTTCTTAGCTTTTTCAAGAGAGGATACAGAGCTGCGAAGGTCAACACTGACAAGACGTAGTTTCAATATGGTATAAAGAAACGCCCTAGCATTTATCAACCGAAATTTGCTACTGCACCTAGACAATCTAAAAACAACACGGCCAGACGACAGAACATGGTTTTCACGTGTACAAATGTCAGAAGAAACAAAGAAACGATCACACACTAAATGTTTATGATGATCTATAGAAAAAAAACATTATGCCCAAAATCATCGGACTATTATTATGAGGTTGAATGGTTTACGATATGCTAAACAATTTAACGATGATATCTGGAAGCTGTTATTCAGAATAGTAACAATGAGATGGTAGGGTAGGGTATGGCATTAACGCACAAGCCTGATCCAGACAAAGTGCCGCACAGTCAGAGACTCTACGTGGGCTAAGATACTGTCAGGTTGCCCCGGCCTAGAGAGACACGAGAAAAGAAATATTGAATAGAGATGGCAGTGAGATTCCAGCATGTTTCAGCATGCAGCTCACTACGGGTGGGCAACCAATTTAGCACGAGTTGGTCGCACAGCACATACGTGCAGGAGATGACAGCGTAAATAATAACATACCTGTCGCATCGAAGCTGCAAGATGCACCGGGGCATTTAACGTTCAATATAAGCAGATGAGCACCACTATCCCATACCTTGGCCAGAAGGCCCTAGAAGAAAAAAAGCATTGTGAAATTCTGAATAATAAAACGAATAAACATCCCAGATTGAGCGACTTACCGGCGAAACTGCCATGTATTCATTACTGAAGGATGGAATCTGTAAGATGAAATTATATTTGAATGTATGCATCAATAGGAGTCATGAGTCTGGAGGAAAATTTAGTAATTGTAGATCATTTAGCTACATACCAAATGGTGCTTTGGTTGCGAACCAATAAGCATGCATACAATTCCGAGGATGAGTTAGGAATGATCTACAGACCCAAATGCCATTTCTCTTGCCATAAATGAACCTCTAAGCCATTGGGTTTCGTGAAATAGCCACGGTTAGATTCGATTAGTTGAATGATTTGTCACGCAATCGGAAAAAATCGTACAAAACTATATCAATCCAATAAGGTGAAGCAACGTCATTGATAATGATGTGCCGCAAATCGCTGCACGTGAGGTGATACTAAGATTGTCGGGTTTAGACGGCTACTTCGGAGATGAATTAAAGACAGCCAGAGAGCAGTCTGTTTTTTTGTTTACAAATCACTATCGGCATCGTCATACAGCGAAGAGTTAGAATGAGACGTATGCCGCATTACGGAATAGGATAAGCACTTAACAAAAGGCGTAAAGGCTTAGCACAATCTGCAAATAAATATAACAAACAACGCTTCGTAAAGTTGCTGCATGATTTTTTTGTTTTCGAAACGTGACACGATGATATGGAATAAAATGCTACGATACACAAAACCAACCACTTGGTGTAATGTACTTCGTTTTGTAACCCTAGCGCGTAAAGTTTCTAACTACTTGTTACGCAGATGGTTTGGACGCTACTCCGGCAAAAATTTTTAACAGAACCAAAGCTGCGGTCAGATTTTTATCCTAGTGCCAATGAAGCTTATTAATAAAAGCGGACAGAAGACAAACGTGTCAACCATCACAAAAGAAAAACTAAAATCACGTCACTTCGTCATGCGTGCTCCGCTTTTCTTTGGAACGAAACATAAAACCGTCACCATAAATGACAAACTTTAGTCAACACTAAATTTCTGAGTACATGCTGTGAGACCTTATCCTCAACGCGACTGCCAGCTCACATACATGTACAAAAATAAACGAAGCTATCAGATGGTATGGTGTGGCATGAAAGCAAAAGCCAGATCCAGGCAGTGACGCTCAGTCAGAGACTACACGTGGGCTGAGGTACTGTCAGGTCGCCAAGGCCTAAACAGATATGACAAAAGAAATACAAGCTATCGGATAGGTCTAGATTGACATCTCAGACATCAATGCTTTATAGAGATTCGTTCGTGTTTAGTAGCATTTTTTCATTTGTATTGCGTAAAGCAAGTTATTCTGTAAACCATTAAATGCAACGTAGTTAAGGGCGTTGAATTACCCGAGAGTTCTCTCCGAAAAGAAAGATGACATTTGATTAATCCAAATTACATGGCATAAATTTATTGAACCGCAACCCTCAGACCAGTCTAATTTTTTTCATGAAGTGGTCGATTATGAAATTTATGTCAAACGGTGATATAGTGCGGCTACACGGAAAATGACGACCATCGGCGCTCACGAACCATGTTATAAGTTTTGGTTACAAACTTTTTAATCCAAACATATTCCTCCGGTAATTAACAACTCAAGAAAAATTTGCAGAGACTGGCAAGCAACGGAATCAAATGTCATTAATATGTCTCGTAGTAAACCGCATATATGAAATCAGAAGTCTGATCCAGGCAATTCATAGACCGCACGTGGGATAAAATACTGCCAGATTGCTTAAACATAGATATCGTGGTTGGTAAACGGTGACATCACGGCGTAATCTGTGGGTACAAAAGGAGTGAACAAATGGAGCAAAATTTATACCAGCACATAATCGAGTGCAACGCCACGTAAATAAGATACTTTTTAGCTTAGTAACGATATTCAGTAGCTTACTTTACAACGTTCGTAATATAATACCTATATTTACTCAACGAAGCTGCATTTTTTCGTTTTCAGGTCACATTCTGCTTTCAGCTGGAACCAATCACGCATTCTTCATTTCACACCTAACCAATCACACGATTTTTTAATTCTTTGTTTTCAATGTACAGTGGTAAACGTTTTAAGCTTATCGGGGTTTTCACCACAATAAACCGACCACTGGCTTTTCAAAAACTGAATACCGCAAGCAGCTGCGTAAAGATAAGCCGTAAACGTTCCTGTTCTTTAGCAAGTTGGTAAGATGGAGTTAAGAATAATGCGAAACAGATGAAAGTCATTCTCATTTAATAAAGCACACTGATCAAATGAATGCAAAAAGCATAAATTGGCAAGATTATGGTGTAATGACAGTGTAAATAATCCTTGTTATAAAAATCAATTGATGACTTATATTGCAGGGTTTTTCAATGCATAAAACCGAAATCGAAAACAAAGAAACAAAAAACTTACATAGATCTGGTTTTCCTTTGGCAAAATTGGGGCCGAGCCCTGAAAATTTTGTTAAAATAAACAAAACTTACTTCAACATTAACAGGATTATTTGCATCACATTTCAACGATTGTGATTCTCGAACGAAGGTTACATCTGCCGAAGTGAACGACGCTTCAGCCATATTATTTGCTAATTTATCCTGGTTTACGATGAACTAGATAGAATAATTACCGTATCGACCCCGAAAAACATTTCGAAGCAGGGAGACTGCAACAGAATCCATGAAAGTGCCAGTGTAGCAGGTTTGCTACAGTATACTAAAATTCAGGAAATTATAAAATTTCAATACGTTTTAACTGAATTTCAGACGAACGTAGCATCGAACGGTGAAAAACCAGGGTAGAATTCTGAAATTAAAATGTTACTTTCGAACCTTATCAATCCGTTCAATCCACCTTCCAACTTCAGGTAGGGCAAATATTCCATTAGAATGTAATGAGGAAAAAATGCACCAAAAAATAACAAAAAAACGATGAAGAGTCATGACGAGGAAACTGTCAAAAAATATTATTGAATTCGAAAAAGCGTACAACAACGACCTAGAACAATTTAGTTCAGTTCAGTTTGCAGTTCAGTTTGCACAGGACAGTATGTGGCTAACAAGCCAATCGAGCGTCCAGAATTTCTTTCGGTGGAAAGCTGCAGAGAAGCACCCACCACTGCCACAACGTATATTCTTTTTGTGCAACTTGAACTTGAATTGACCTCAAATTTGCCCAGAGCGTTTGTTTAAAATTCTTGTCATAAAATTTCCATGAATTCTTCTTCTTCTGAATCGAAAGCAGAAGGGATAAAATCCCGTTTGAGCTTCATCACACTAATAGACATGGGTGACTTCTGCTGACAAGGCAAACCCTGAGAGTAGAGGAACACCACTAGATCACTCCGGGGATCAAGTCCATCCGTCTCAACAAATGCTGATCCAACGCGCTTTTGAATAGCTGTTCAGATGGTAGAGACAGGAGCTCTTTCGGTAGAGAGTTTCAAGTGTTCACCACCCGCGTGGATAGCGTGCTCGCATTACTCAGATTCAGCCTTCTTGGCTTCTGCAACTTAAAGTCATGTCCACGAGTCCTCGACTCACCTACTAATCGGAAGTACTGGAGGAACTCGTCTCCATATTGACCGAGAAGAATATGGCGTGTCAGGAGCAGGTCATATCTTTCCCTTCGAAGTTCGAGGGGGTAGATTTTCAGCAAGCTCTCCTATCCTCGTACGCAAGTTGGCGCATTCCACAAACCATCTTAGTGCCCCCTCCGTTGTACCCTCTCCAAGGAGTCGCATTCGCCTTTGGACTGAGGAAATGCAACAGATAGCCCATATTCCAACAGAGGACGAATGTACACAGAGAAAAGTGTCTGGA
>JACCGJ010000784.1:0-21614 GCA_013407085.1 Atriophallophorus winterbourni
AGTATCTGACTTGCTCATGCCTGAGTTAAAGCGTGTAGTGATTCGCTGCGTCTAACGTAGTCCGATCACAAGTTTGTAAAAATGCTCGTTTGCAAATTAAGCTTTTGGCCATAGCACAACGTGTTGTAATCCTCGGAGATTTTAATCACCCTGAGATAAACTTTGAGTATCAAATTTCGCATGCCCTAGGGATCGCGAACTAATTTCTGGAGTGACTACACTCCAATGCACTTTACCAAGACGTAAACGAACCAACTAGATTCAGCGATGGTGATTTTCCATCAACTCTGTAACTAGTTATTTCAATTACCGAAAGTGGTTTAGAAAATTTGGTCTTCCCGCTCACCTTATGAAAGAGCGAACATGTAGTCCCAGCCTGCAAGTTAATCTTGTCTTTTGATAAATCCCAACTCAAGCTATCTTGACGCTCTTATATTATCGACCCCGCTGCCCTACTGCAGGTAAGTGACACTTCCATGGCAAAGCTTCGACCATGTGGATGAGATGTGAAGGCAGATCAAGAGTAACATCCTTCAACTTCAGGATCAGTTCGCGAAAAGGTTCAAGCTCAATGGTGGTCTATCTCAATTGCTCGTAGATTAAGTCACCGTGAGACAACATTGAGGCGTTATAAGCTTCCTTCCTCATGTAGGACATGGGCCAGTTAAATAGAATCGCGTAATACCGCAGACTCCAAGATACGCGCTGCAAAATTATTTGCCAAACGAGACACCCAACAGGCAAAGACTTATCCGAAACGTTGCTTCAGCTACGTTCAGTCTACAGCCTCAACACGAAAAGGAGTTGGCATCTTAAGATTGGACAATGGAACTGCCGTCATTGAAAGCTTAGCTCACGTTTACCCAGCATTTTTAAGCGTGCAAAGTCCAGTTGATAACACGAACATCTCTGTGACATCTACTTATTGTTCACTCACCGAAATTCATCTCTGCAGCGAGCTTGTATTCGAGGTGCACAATGTCGAGCGTATATCTTTAGAATCTTGAATATCCAGCATATTTGCCAACTCAGCATACAACAAGTCACCAAGGCCTAAAATTACCTATACACGAATGATCAGATTGCTAGCTCCCTTAATATCTGCGTCGATCACGGAGATTTTAGAACTTTTCTTAGACAGGGCACCTTTTTCAAGGAATCAAGAAGTATAATACTTTAAAACACCACAGAACGATATGAATGAAAATGTGAGAAATAATAGTAGATAACGAATTAGACAACCTAATGCTGCTTTTTAGGATAATATATTCTGAAAATATAGATATAAATTCAACTGCTCACTTCCGACAAAATTCGAGGTATAATTTAAGGAATTTGGGTTGGGTGTATTGTTTAGACGAGCCGTGCGGTCGCATTATTTTGAGCTTCTGATTATCAGGATATACTTTACACATACTTGGATATATGGACTGCTTTTGATGACACCCAGTTCTGGATCCCGGGGACATGTCTTCAAGCTAGCCCACCAGCCTAGTCGGTTGAACTGCCGTAAATTTTTATTTTTTTCCGTACCCCTAGTTTTTGGAACAATCTACCAGTTTTTGTCGTAACCTCCCCATCGCTCTCGATTTTTAAAAAGCGACTTGACGTTTATCTCTATTTTTATCAACAAGTTTAATGGATTCTCGCTTTTCCTTCTTCCCGATACTGCACCCATTTTCCTCTTCCTTTCCAGATACATTTACGGAACCTCGCCGATTCATCTCCCCCTATATTGAATGTTATGATACATAACCCCACCCTTTACGGAACTTTGGCCATTGACGCCGAACCCGCTGAACTCCACCCGACCCCCTGTACTGACTATCCTGTGGTTATATTTTAAGCTCATAGCTTTTTGTACCATAATATACTATTGACTATTGACCTCATAGTCGCAGCGGTATGCGCTACTACGAGGAAATTAGTATTTATTGTGATTTTTCCATAATGAATCCACGCTTGCAACGCTGTTAATACTTTTCAAGTCCACAAAACGATCAACTACATAAGCGTATTGCTGGATTCAATTCTGATGTTGCTCTTATTCGTGATCACCGCTTTTTTATTGCGCTTACGATATTCATAATCGCTCGCTCGAAAGAACCACTGCTTGTGCACACACCACTGAGCGGTGCTGCTCCTAACCCTAAACGGATAACCCCGGAAAAAAAACAAAGCACTTTGTGTACTGTTAGCTGAAAGGCGGTAAGTTCTAAGACGAGGTCTGTTACATGAACGCTTGTTTGTCAAAAGCGCTCGCAAATGTGAAAAATCGCAGACCTCGGATTTGGTATGTATTATTAATGGAGATATTTTTCCTGGTGTTTATTATGTCTGACTAGCATGCAGAGTCAGATAGGCAGTGACATCATCTGAGGCAAACATTTCTGACAAATAAATTAAAACGCATTTAAATGGACTGGAATAAGGAATTCTACAATCAACTAAACTTAATAAACGTCTTTGAGATAACTTTGATTTCAGACTCAGAGGTTACTAGAAAGAGCGCGTGTTGCGTGCCTCACACTCTAACATGCCAACATTTTCTAAAATGGTGACTAAAACAGGTAAGTACTGATGCTTAAACTTCACAAAAAATGAAGTTCTGAGCAAAACGGTTTCACATCATATGAAGCCAAAAAATTCTATCAGGCACGAGAAGAATTTAAGCGTAATCTGCACCAATACTCATGATTCAGAATTCACGCTCTTTCACGCAAGGCAAAAAAATGACCTGGAAATTTGGTTCTTCAGTTCAGTTCAGTTCAGTTCAGTTCAGTTTGCACAGGACAGTATGTGGCTAACAAGCCAATCGAGCGTCCAGAATTTCTTTCGGTGGAAAGCTGCAGAGAAGCACCCACCACTGACAAAACGTATATTCTTTTTGTCTGTTTGAAATCTTCGCCGATCGCGAAGCCAAGAGATTATCCGGGTTGAACTTAAGAAGCACCGCGTTATAACCGATGCTGGAAAAAGAAAAAGCAGTTTCTGTTCACCAGCACGGTGAGAGGTTAGCTGAAGTAGCATTGTGTATGATAAAAATTAAAAAACACAGAGAACTCTAGCCCTCACTATATTTACGGGATAACGCTAAAAGATGAAAAACCTAAGCTTGTAAAGCAATTAAGGCGAGTATTCAGGAAACAACTTACCCCAGTTGCGGTCCAACCCCTGCTTAAAACTAGACACGGTACTGCAGGATATAAGTTCTTCTGGATGAATGTTCCAGAAGTTAACAACCCTAAGGCTGAAAAAGTGTTTCCTGGAGTCTAGCCGACATCGTTTCTTAGCAATTTTAAGTGAGTGGCCCCGGGTGCCCAGCTCGGGACTTAAGGTAAAGAAGTCGTTCATTTGCACGCCACTCAAACCCTTCAAGATCTTAAAGGTTTTTATTAAGTCACCTCTTAAACGACGGCGCCTAAGGGAGAAAAGATCGAGAGACATTAGGCGCACAGCGTACGGTTTCCCTCGCTGACCTTCAATCATGCGAGTTGCGAGGCGCTGTACACTTTCAAGTCGAAGGATGTCCTTTTTATAGTGAGGACACCACGCCTAAACACAGTATTCAAGATGCGGCCGAACTAATGCCTTGTACAGTGGCAGGAAAACATCGGGTCTTCTGCTCGATAGCACTGATTCCAGCCGAAAACGTACCTTGCGTGCACGCTGAGCCGCAGCGGCACATTGGTCCTCCCATTTGAAGTCAGCCCTAACCAGTACACCCAAATCCTTAACACACTGTGTGGCGTTAACACTGAGGGAATTCCCCGCCACCTGGACCGAAATCTTATCAACGAGTGTTGACAAGAGTTGGCTCTTATTCAGGTTCAGTGGGAGATCCCACTGGTATGACCAGTTTATGACCCGCTCAAGGTCGTGCATCAAGGTCTCTTCATCCGTTGATTCGATGAATTTCACATCATCCGCGAAAATGAAGCATGAGCACTTCAATTCAAAGGACAAGTCATCGATGAAAATCAGGAATAGAAGAGGGCCAAGTACCGAACCTTGGGGTACACCACTGATCACGTCGGTTTGATTCGACAGCGTACATCCTACTCTCACTCGGAATGTCCTACATGTAAGGAAGGCCTTTATCCAAGCAAGTAGACTACCACGTATGCCTTTGGCTGCTAGCTTAATCTCTAGAAGGCGGTGATTTACGGAATCGAAAGCCTTACTGAAGTCTAGGTAGAGGGCTTCGACAGGCTTCCCTTCATCCATCCTTTTAGTGGCAGTATTGAGAAAGCTAAGGAGGTTAGTCAGACAGGATCTACCCTTAAGAAATCCATGCTGAGTTACACTCAACAGAGAATGCCGACAAAGATGCTGGCAGATTTTATCACGCAGCAGTTTTTCCATCACTTTCGAGACGGTGCTGGTCAGGCTGACCGGTCTATAGTTACCAACAGTTGACCTGCAACCGCCTTTGTGTATGGGCACGACTATGGCTTCCCTCCACTTACTGGGAACAACTCCTAGTTGCAGGCATGAATTAAAGAGCTGGCAAAACGGTTCGGCAAGCACTGAGGCAAGATTTTTAAGCATAATTGAGTAGATGCGTTCCACTAATGCCTCTCCTCACCAGTAAAAATGAACAAAGGAACGAACTCACAAAAAGTGAAAATTCAATGTCCGATGCAAAATATCCACACACAAAAATATTCCAGCTCCAAACTCCGGTGTATCACGTTGATCAGCAATTAGAATTGGCGAAGCTGAAAAATGTGACGAAAGTCAATTTTGCTGTTAACCGTCGTGATTCGCAAACACGCAATAACGCAGCACCACGAAAATCAAGCAGAAGAGGAACGCGCGCGGAAAAAGTATATTCTGGAATAATGTTTGATTAAAACAAACATTGATGGAAATGGAAGTACAATTAAAAAGAAAGTGAAATTACAAGTTGCTACAGAACTCCCCCCTAGAGCGTGAGTCGACGGATGAACGCTCGATACATCGTTTATGGCATGTATTCAACCAGTCTTGCGGGGAACCTCACTCTGCGGCCGGTACGTGTTTGACGAGATGAAGGAGTAGACAGGATGGGTGAGGGTCGATTGGATGTAACGTCACTGGTCGTCATAGGCTGTGTGGGTGGAGTTGAAGGGGTAGCTTCTTGTGATGACTTCCGTTCGACGTAAGCAGGTTTTAGGCGGTCAATGCTAACCTTGTCTCTGATACCGTTGCGTAGCAGAACGAAATATTTGTCTTTACGTTCCATTACTTTGAATAACCCTTCATACGGAGTTTATAGGGGCTTTCTAACGGCATCGACTCGAACGAAAACGTAGGGACAATTTTTGAGATCGTTGTGAATGAATGAGGGACGGTCGACAGAACGTGTGGGGACGGGCTCGATAGACTGAAAATGTTGCTTGAGTCTGGAGCAGTAGGATGCTGGTTCAACCTCGCCGGTAGTGCGTGTGTCGAGTAGCATCTCGCCAGGCAGTCTCAGTGTGGTGCCAAATACCAACTCTGAGGGACAACAACCGATGTCTTCCTTAACGGTGTTTCGAATACCGAGAAGTACGACAGGAAGGCATTCAGACCATTCTGTTCCTGAACAAGCGGTGAGGGCAGCCTTTAACTGTCGATGGAAACGTTCAACGAGTCCATTAGCTGCAGGATGGTATGCGGTGGTACGCAGGTGATCACATCCGAATAAGCGGCTTAGTTCGCGGAACAAAACACTCGTAAATTGAGATCCTCTGTCAGTGGTAATGGTTGTAGGCACGCCAAAGATGGAGATCCAAGAATCAACGAATGTTCGCGCGATGGTTTCAGTAGAAATATCTCGCAAAGGAACTGCCATGGGCCAGCGTGTATATCTGTCGACACAGGTCAGGATATAACTATACGTTCGGGATACCGGTAAGGGACCAACAATGTCCAGGTGAACGTGTTTGAATCGACCATCGGGTACTGGGAATGTACTCAAGGGGGCACGGGTGTGCCGGTGGATTTTGCTGATCTGGCAAGTCACACAGTGTTTTGCCCATTGGCGTATTTCGCGCTGCATATTGTGCCAGATGAAGCGATCTGTTATGAGTTTTACGGTGGAGCGAATGCTGGGGTGCGACAATCCGTGAAAGTGATCGAAAATCTTCCGGCGATATATTTGCGGGACGAAAGGTCTCGGTTTACCGGTTGATATATCACAGTGGATCTTGGCGTCGCAATCAAGCAGCGGCAAAAGGGCGAATTTGAGTGACTTATTTGCGACAATTTCGGAAAATTCAGAGTCGTTTTCCTGATGACTGGCCAGTTCTCTGAGATCGAGTACTGAGTTGCTTATCTGTTGGATAGTGCAACGCGATAAGGCATCAGCGACTATGTTGCGGTCACCATCGATATGTCTAATATCTGTAGTGAACTGCGCGATGAAGTCAAGTTGACGAATTTCTCTTGGAGAGTTTCGGTCTGTCGGAGAACGGAACGCATAAACGATTGGCTTGTGATCAGTGAACACAGTAAAGGTGCATCCCTCGAGTAGGTGACGGAACTGTTTAATAGCTAGGTAAATGGCGAGAAGTTCGCGTCCAAAAGTGCTATACCTAGTCTGGGCTGGTTGTAACTTCCGTGAGAAAAAGGACAGTGGATGTATCTCTCCGTTTACTTCTTGCTGCAGTACGGCTCCGACTGCGACTTGTGATGCGTCGGATTTCAGGACCAAATGTGCGTTATTGTCGGTTTTTAAGTGACTCAGAGCGGAAGCGTTGCCCAAAAGTCCTTTAACCTCGACGAATGTGGATTCTGCAGCGGTTGTAATCGTCAACTTTTTGGGATTTCCTTTAAGCATGTCAGTTAGCGGCTGAAGTATTTTAGCGGCGTTGGGGATAAATCGTCCATAGTAATTAACGACGCCTAGGAAACGGCGTAAGCTTTTGATTGATTGTGGCATTGGGTATTCGATTATGGACGGTGTCTTTTCGGGCAGTGGGCTTATTCCATTACTGTCAATCCTATGGCCGAGAAAATCAATGGTCGACTGGCCAAAAACGCATTTGTCGGGATTGATAGTAACGCCGTATTGGGCGAAGCGTTGGAAGACTTCGCGGAGGTGTCATACATGCTCCTCATGTGATGAGCTAGCAACTAGTACGTCGTCAATATGCACGAAGACGAAATCAAGACCACGAAGAATCTGATCCATGAACCGTTGAAATGACTGTGCTGCGTTGCGCAAACGAAAGGGCATGCGAAGGAATTCGAAAAGACCAAATGGCGTAATTACAGCAGTCTTAGCAATATCGTCAGGGGCCATGGGGATCTGGTGGTATGCACGTACGAGATCCAGTTTAGAGAAAACTGATTTTCCGTGGAGGCTAAGTGAGAAATCGTGAATGTGCGGAATAGGGTAGTGGTCGGGTTGTGTAACGCTATTCAACGCACGATAATCGCCGCAAGGTCTCCAATCGCCGTTCTTCTTGGCGACCATGTGTAACGGCGATGCCCACGGACTGGTTGATGGTCTAATTATACCCAACGCAGCCATATGTTCAAATTCACATTTTGCTGCTTTAAGTTTTTCCGGAGGCAGCCTTCGAGCTTTGGCAAAAACCGGAGGCCCTTTAGTAACGATGTGATGTTGAACATCGTGGGTGGGAGTCTCCGAGTATGATGATACGCGTGTCAAGTTCGGGAATTCACGCAGAATGTCGCTGTATGTGGTACTGTTTGGCACGAATATGCGAGGACTGGGTGAGATGATAGAACATAGTTTGCCGGACACGTTCAATGACGTAGTATTGTCATGTAGCCGTCGGTGTCGGAGATCGACTACGAGACCGTATTTCGTCAAAAAATCGATACCGATGATAGGTTTCTGAACATCGGCTATCAAGAAGACGAAATGGAATTCACGTATAAGTCCGAGGTCGAGTTTCAAAAGTTTCTCACCGTAAGTCAAAATTTTCGATTCGTTAGCCGCCTGCAGTGTGATGCCTGATGGACGTAAGTCACGTTTTTCGCAGCTACGCGGTATAACGCTAACTTCGGCACCAGTGTCCACGAGAAAGTTAAGTTTATTCGACGCATCATATACGTACAGGAGGCGACTGTGGGGTTTGCCAGGAGCAGCCGTCGCCATTACTGACTGGCAACCCGGTTTCCCGACTTGGTGACTGTGTGTGCGTTAGGGTGTTTACAACCTGGACGGCAGTTACGCGCGGCGTCTCCGAAACGGCGATGGTAATAGCAAAACCAGTTGTTATCGCGAGGGCGAGAGCGGCTTCTACTTCTGGAACGATGGCGAAGTAAGGATCGGGAGTTTTTAGAACGTTCCATGTTAGAGATCGTGAGCTGTAGTGATGAGAGCTCTCTGGTCAACGTTGCTAAAGAGGTTTCTAGCTCTGATACGTAACTCGCTTTGGTTGCCTGATTAACGTTGGTTCCGCCTAAATTTTCGTGAATTTTGTCTGCTAGTTCGGCCAATGTGTCGAGGCAGACTTTGTCGACCGACACGGCGAGGATGGCGGTGGTGCTGTGTGGCAGGCAGTTCAGCCAAAGTTGCTGTAGGACGGAATCGTCTAACTTTGTGTTGCCCACCAGGGAACGCATGTGGCGTAACAGCTGTGAAGGGGTTCTATCGCCCAGTTCTACACCAGCCAGCAGTTGTTTTAGCCTGGCTTCGTCGGAGGCCATAGTACGCTTGAGCACAGCGGCCTTCAGTGTGTCGTAAGGCGAAATAGAGGGCATGGGGTCAAGAACATCTAATACTTCTTTCGCGATGTACGACGGTAATTGTGATTGAACGAAAGAAAACATGACCTCTTGTTTCGTGATCCGTTTAAAACGAAACATACCCTCTATTTGGATGAACCACACGTGCGGGTTGGCAGGGTCAAATGCTGGCGTGTTACAGCTAATAACGTTCATTTGCGATTCAGTGGGTTCAGACGACATTATAGCAAAATTGAAAAAATGACGGGAGTTCTGAGCGAAAAATGGAATACGGGTTCACCAATAATATAATGCTCGGGCTCACCAAATATGTAGTGGGGCTCACCAAATATGTAGTGGATAAATGCAAAAAAAGTATAACAGGAAAATGTTATAGTGAAAAATAGACAAAGGAACGAACTCACGAAAAGTGAAAATTCAATGTCCGATGCAAATATCCACACACAAAAATATTCCAGCTCCAAACTCCGGTGTATCACGTTGATCAGCAATTAGAATTGGCGAAGCTGAAAAATGTGACGAAAGTCAATTTTGCTGTTAACCGTCGTGATTCGCAAACACGCAATAACGCAGCACCACGAAAATCAAGCAGAAGAGGAACGCGCGCGGAAAAAGTATATTCTGGAATAATGTTTGATTAAAACAAACATTGATGGAAATGGAAGTACAATTAAAAAGAAAGTGAAATTACAAGTTGCTACAAGGAACACCACTATATCACTCCGGGGATCAAGTCCATCCGTCTCAACAAATGCTGATCCAACGCGCTTTTGAATTGCTGTTCAGATGGTAGAGACAGGAGCTCTTTCGATAGAGAGTTCCAAGTGTTCACCACCCGCGTGGATAGCGTGCTCGCATTACTCAGCTTCAGCCTTCTAAGCTTCTGCATCTTAAAGTCATGTCCACGAGTCCACGACTCACCTACTAATCGGAAGTACTGGAGAAACTCGTCTCCATATTGACCGAGAAGAATACTGCGTGCCAGGAGCAGGTCATATCTTTCCCTTCAAAACTCTAGGGGGTAGAGTTTCAGCAAGCTCCTCCTATCCTCGTACGCGAGTTGGCGCATTCCACAAACCATCTTAGTGCCCCTCCTTTGTACCCTCTCCAAGGAGTCGCATTCGCCTTTGGACTGAGGAAATGCAACAGGTAGCCCATATTCCAACAGAGGACGAATGTAAGCAGAGAAAAGTGTCTGGAACATTTGCGGAGTAATGGACGCAAAGGAACGCCGAATCCCCCAGAGCATCCCAGTAGCGCTGCCTATTCTCCGACAAGTGTCAGCCTTCGACTTCAAGGAATCCATAACCAGAATCCCCAAGTCTTTTTCGACCGTCACCGCTCTAATAGGCTTACCTCCAATAAAGTATTCACCACCAGTATCATCGGAGTTTATGCGCATGACCACAGTCTTGTCCTCATTGATAGGCAGTGACCAGCGATGTGTTCAACTGACTAAGTCATCAATTGCTTGTTGCAATTGCTTGTGGCCATCGCAGGAACTGACAGAGGCCTACAGTTTCAGATCATCCGCGAATAAAAGACAATCGATCGCTACCGCGTCCGGAATATCATTTACGAAAACTTGAAAATAACAATGGGCCAAGGACAGATCCCTGCGGCACTCCGGAGCCTGCTATCATCTCTAAAGACAAAACTCCATTCACCTCGACACGGTTTGACCGCCCTGAGATGAATTCCTCGATCCATTTAAGTAGACAACCCTGAATACCCAAACCCTCCAGCTTGACGAGCAATCGGCGGTGGGGCACGCGGTCAAACGCCTTACTAAAGTCGATAAAAATGACATCGACCTCTTGACCAGAATCAGTCAAAGCACACCAACTTTCTCGCGCCAGGAGCAGATTACTTACGCATGAGCGATTTTTGGTGAATCCATGTTGTTGTGGACACCAACGCCCACACTCCAAAAGAAAGTGCTCTAATTTCCTTTTGATCAGCTTCTCTAAAATTTTACCGATCACAGAAGTCAATGTGACCGGCCTGTAATTAGCAGGATTACTGGGGTCCCCACTCTTAAACATAGGTTTAATAATACCCTGTTTCCATTCTTGTGGCAAGACCCCTAATGTTACCGATTTTGTAAACAACCTGGCCAGCGGAACGCACAACACTTCTGATAGTGCTCGTAAAACCAACGGATGAATACCGTCTGGTCCTGGCGCGGATTGTGTGTCTAACTGTTCCAACAGGTGTCTAACAGTCTCTACATCTACATCAAGATCAGACAGCACCTCACTGTTATTAGAGACAGAAGGAGGATCACTGTCTTCCAGACAGTACACGGAGGCATACTGCTTAGCCATGGCTTCAGCTTTCAAACCATCCTCAGTAATGTCTACCCCATTAGTATCTATCAAATTAGGAATATATGGCGACGCCTTTGTGCGGCGTCGAATGTATGCGAATAGCCGTTTTGGTGCACAAGTAGACTCGTCAACCAATCGCTGCTCGTATAACATACGTTTCCTGCGTTTTAATGCTGTACAAAGGTTTCTAGCTTGCTGATAATTGTCATAGTCAGTGGCGTTTTTTTGACTTACGAATATCGACCAGAGCTTTTGACGTTGCCGCAAAAGTTTCCTTATCTACTTATCAAACCAAGGTGGACCTTTCGCCTAACGACGACGTGTGGACAACGGAACAGCCACCTTAATAACTGTCAAAATGTTATTACGGATCACCAGCCAACAATCTTCAACATCAGCTGCTTGATCGAAAGACCAGTCGAGAGATGAAGCAACATCCCGTAACCTACCCGCGTCTGCCTTCCAAAAATTCCTTCTGGGAATTGGATCTGGTACCCAGCCAGTGTTGCGTTTCCACATAAAACTTAAGGTGGCATGGTCACTGCAGCCTAATGGAGCTTCAGTCCGAAGCTGAGTAATATCGGACTGCGTGGGAGTGAATACCAAGTCCAAAATGGACTCACACCCAGTAGGGCCTACTCTGGTCGGATGGGAAACGTGCTGCACGAGGCCCACATCAACCACAGCGTCCAATAAGTCCCGCTCGAATGACCCAGAACCTTCATCTAGCGAAGTCAATCAATACTAGGAGCATTGAAATCCTCCATAATCAAGCAGTTTGAGGATCTACCATACTGACATATCTGTGATATCACAGTATCTGCCTGAGTATTGGGAGAACGATAAACGACACCTATCGTGGCAAATGAAGCTGCAGTCCTTATACGGCACCATAAGTTGATGACCGATCGCTTTGTTTGGCTAACAATGTACGCGGATATTCAAAATCGGACAAAAGCCTTTATTCAGTATCAACGCAGCAAAGTGCAACGTCATACTCTCAGTGCCTTAGGATCTTTTCCTCCACCAAGTCAACGATTTCAGCATGTTCATCTCGACATTGTCGGTCCTCTGGCTATCTCTAATTGTTTCACACACATTTTCACTTATGTCGACCGTTTCAGCCGCTGGCCTATAGCCATCTCGATTACCGATATTACAGAAGAAACCGTAGCTAAAACGTTTCTGCAAAACTGGATCAGCAATTATAGTTTCCTATCAACTATTACTACGGATCGTGGATCCCAGTTTTATTCCAACCTTTTCCGAGAGTTGACTTTTGTTCTAGGTGCTAACCACATAAAAACAACAGGTCACCATCCTTGCGCGAACAAACATGTTGAACGGTTCCATCGACAGCTGAAAGTCGCACTGATGTCACATGGAAATACGGAAAATTGGGCAGAGAACCTGCCATTGATCTTTCTCGGTATACGTGCTACTGTCAAAGGAGATCTCGGTTGTTCCGAGGCAGAATTAGTTCACGGAACTCCACATCGCCTCCCTGGTGAATTTAACTCACCCCATGACGTGGCAGTAGACATCACTGTTCCTAATTATGTCAATCGCTTACGATCATTCATGTGTCAATTGCGTGCCACCCTTACTCGCCCACACAAGCATAACGTTTACTTGTTAAGTGATTAACAGTCATGTGCTTTTGTCTTTATTCGAACTGATCACACGCGCAAACCCAAGCCCCATACACTGGACCTTTCAAAGTCATTAGCCGCTGTGCCAAATACTTCGTCATGGTGCTCAAGATACGGTTACTATTGACCGCTTGAAAGCAGCTTTCATCGAACCAGTGTGCGACGAAACACCACCCTCAATCGTTCACGCCCGATGTGGTACCATCGATGTTGACAGTTTTCATTAACCTCACCCACTTCTATTATCCCCTGTGTGCCTCACTCAACCCAATCGACTCAGCAGAGTAAACTCTCTTTTCCATCTTCTGACTCACTCTCCCAGTTAAAAAAACTGGATCAGGTCGGAGAGTCAGGTGGCCTGCAAATCTTGCAGACTACGCGGATTAACTTTTCGTTTCGAGCGTTTCACTCTCTGCTAACGCTCTAGGGAGTGTGTATTACGAAGTTTTCAACACTGTAGATTTTATTACATTATTCCTACATATTTTGTCATTTATTTTGTTATAATGATAAATGTAAATATACACACAACTTGAGTATATTATTCACGCTGCTCTCGTGTTCTGTTTTGGGACAAGTCTATCGTCTGATTGGTTTGGATCTGTAGGCCGTGTTACGTTGAGAAGTGTGTATGATTTGTTTGGTACAATAATTAGAAGGCGTACGCTGTTAGTGGTGAAACCTCCGCTGGATCAACCGCTACAATACTACTAAATATAGACACTGCTAAATTGAGGAACCGCTGCGCACTGAATAATTAAAAGATCTTCGTTTGAATATTACTGTAGTGAATGAGAAATCAACACGTTTCGGAAAGAACGTTTATGATGTTGATTTATAATCACACAACTGTTTATGTATATATGAACCGTTTGCCCACATCTCGTGACGCTCAAAACTTCTGCGGATTATGGACCGATTTTTGGTGTATTATTCATTAATTATGCGAACCTCTCAAATTATCACTTCATTGGTGGCGGGAGACCAACATCCGTTCTTTTATCACCATTTTCGGGTCGTCATGTGATTGTTGGCAATTCCGTTCACTTCTTCCTTTGTCACATCAGGGTAGCTCAACTGACCTCCTTCTTCTGAATAGAAAGCAGAAGGGATAAAATCATGTTTAAGCTTCATCACAGTAATAAACATGGGTGACTTCTGCTGACAAGGCAAACCCTGAGAGTAGAGAAACACCACTATATCACTCCGGGGATCAAGTTCATCCGTCTCAACAAATGCTGACCCAACGCGCTTTAGAATAGCTGTTCAGGTGGTAGAGATAGGAGCCCTTTCGGTAGAGAGTTCCAAGTGTTCACCACCCGCGTGGATAGCGTGCTCGCAATACTCAGGTTCAGCCTTTAGGCTTCTGTAACGTGAAGTCATGTACCCGAGTCTTCGCCTCGCCTACTAATCAGAAGTACTGAAGAAACTCGTCTCCACATTGATCGAGAGGAACACGACGTGTCAGGAGCAGGTCAAATCTTTCCATTCGAAGTTCTAGGGGGTAGAGTTTCAGTAAGCTCCGCCTGTCGTCGTACGCGTGTTGGCGCATTCCACAGACCATCTTAGTGCCCCTCCTTTGTACCCTCTCCAAGGAGTCGCATTCGCCTTCAGACTGAGGAAATGCAATAGGTAGACCATATTCCAACACAGGACGAATGTACGCACAGAAATGTGTCTGGAACATTTGCGGGGTAATGGACGCAAATGAACGCCGAATCACCCAGAGCACCCTGATAACGCTGCCTATTCTCCGACAAGTGTCAGCCTTCGACTTCAAGGAATCCATAACCAGAATCCTTAAGTCTTTTTTGGATCGTCAACGCTCTAATAAGCTTACCTCCAATAAAGTATTCACCACCAGTATCATCGGAGTTTATGCGCATGACCACAGTCTTGTCCTCATTGATAGGCAGTGACCAGCGATGTGTCTAACTGACTTAGTCATCAACTGCTTGTTGCAGTTGCTTGTGGCCATCGCAGGAACTGACCGAGGCCCACAGTTTCAGATCATCCGCGAATAAAAGACAATCGATCGCTACTGCGCCCGGAATATCATTCACGAAAACTTTGAATAACAATAGGCCAAGGACAGATCCCTGCGGCACTCCGGAGCCTGCTATCATCTCTAAAGACAAAACTCCATTCACCTCGACACGGTTTGACCGCCCTGAGATGAATTCCTCGATCCATTTAAGTAGACAACCCTGAATACCCAAACCCTCCAGCTTGACGAGCAATCGGCGGTGGGGCACGCGGTCAAACGCCTTACTAAAGTCGATAAAAATGACATCGATTTCTTGACCAGAATCAGTCGAAGCACACCAACTTTCTTGCGCCAGGAGCAGATTACTTACGCATGAGCGATTTTTGGTGAATCCATGTTGTTGTAGACACAAACGCTCACACTCCAAAAGAAAGTGCTCTATTCTCTTTTTGATCAGCTTGACGTGCTGATAATGTGGGTCCCATATTGCAGCCTTCATTCCCTTAACTCCTACCTCCATCAAAAGCTCCTATATGGCCATACCGGAGACTCGATTCGTTCCCGTTCACCCACTTCATATTTTTAATTTTTTCTACTGGTGGGATTTTTGAGTCAAGGTCAAATGTTCTCGCATGCTTAATTTATTTTGTATTTACCAAAATATTCATTTGCATGCATTTCCATCATATGCTACTTCGCAATTCCCAACCTTTAAAAAAGTAAAGCATATATCCAGCAAAAAACGAACTCCAATCTTGCCAAACTTAGACGTCAACAAGGATAATCAATAGTCAATAGTTTATTGTGGTAAAAATAGCTGCCAGCTTGAAAATAACCACAGGATATTGTACATAATGGGTCGAAATTAAAAATGATTGTTATGAACGGGGATAATGGGTGCGTTCTTGGACAGTTAAAATGTTGGAGTTCAAGCCAAAAGCTTGTAGGGTAACCACACGACAATGTTCAACATATGGTTTAGGTCAAATCTTGGTAACTATAGACCTGTCATCTTGGCTACAATCGTCTCGAAAGTATTGGAAGAACTGCTGCGTGACAAAATCTGTCAGCATCTTTGTCAGCATTCTCTACTGAGTGTAACTCAACATGGATTTCTTAGGGGTAGATTCTGCCTGACTAACCTTAGTTTTCTCAATACTGCGGAACACGGGGACATTTATTCACACTAGCTCACCAGCCCAGTCGGTTGAACTGCCGTAAATGTTTCTTTTCTGTCCGTATCCCTCGTGTTTGGAATGATCTACCAGTTTTTGTCGTAACCTCCCCATCATTCTCTATTTTTAAAGAGCGACTTGACGCTTATCTCTATTTTTCTCAACGAGTTTAATGGATTTTCGCCTTTCCTTCTTCCCGATACTGCACCCATTTTCCTCTTCCTTTCCAGATACATATACGGAACTACACCGATTTATCTCCCCTTGTGTTGACTGTTATATTACATAACTTCACCCTTCACGGAACTTGGCTATGAGCTATGAAAGCACAAGCCTGATCCAGGCAGAGTGCCGCACAGTCAGAGACTGCACGTGGGATAAGACACTGTCAGGTTGCCCGGGCCTAGACAGAGGGGGGAATAGAAATGGTAGTGATGCTGCGGCGTGTTTCAGCATGAGCTCACTACCGCCGGCCAATCAATTTGGCACGATGTTAGCAACACAGCACAGAAATGCTGCACGATTGCACATCCGTGCACGGAACTTGGCAAATGACGCAGAACCAGCTGAACTCCACCCCACTCCCTGTATTGACTATCCTATGGCTATATTTTAAGCTCATAGCTTTTTGTACCATAATATACTATTGACTATTGACTAAAAGGATGGATGAAGGGAAGCCTGTCGAAGCCCACTACCTAAACTTCAGCAAGGCTTTCGATTCCGTAAATCTCTGCCTTCTAGAAATTAAACTAGCAGCAAAAGGCATACGTGGTAGTCTACTTGCTAGGATAAAAGCCTTCCTTACAGGTAGGACATTCAGAGTTCGGGTAGGATCTACGCTGTTGAACCAAACCGACGTGATCAGTGGGGTACCCCAAAGGTCGGTACTCGGTCCTTTTTTATTCCTGATTTTCATTGATGACTTGTCCTTCGCATTGAAGTGCCCATACTTCATTTTCGCGGATGATGTGAAGTTCATCGAATCAACGGATGAAGATACCCTGATGCACGACCTTGAACGGGTCATAAATTGGTCATACCAGTGGGACCTCCCACTGAACCTTAATAAGAGCCAACTCTTGTCAGCACTGGTTGATAAGAATTCAGTTCAGGTGTCGGGCAGTTCTCTCACTGTTAACGCCACACAGCGTGTTAAAGATTTGGGAGTACTAGTTAGGACTGACTTCAAATGGAGGACTAATGCACTAAGCTCAACGTGCTCGCAAAGTGCTCTTTCGACTGAGATCCGTGTTATCCAGCAGAAGACCCGATGTATTCCTGCTCCTTTACAAGGCATTATTTCGGTCGCATGGTGCGACCTTACTACAAGAAGGACATGGTTAGACTCGAAAGCGTACTGCGTCTCGCAACTCGCATGTTTGAGGGTCAGCGAAGGAAACCTAGATCTTTTCTCACTTACGCGCCGTCGTTTGAGAGGTGATTTAATTGAAACATTCAAGATCTTAAAGGGGTTAAGTGGCGTTATCATGAACGACCTCTTTGCCTTAAGACCCGAGCTGGGCACTCGCGGACATTCACTCAAACTTGCTAAGGAGCGATGTAGACTAGACTCCCGAAAAAACTGTTCAGCCTCAGGGTGGTAAATTTCTGGAACCGGCTTCCAGAAGAACTTATATCCTACAGTTCTGTCGCGAGTCCTAAGAACGATTTGGACCGCATCTGGGGTAAGCTTTTTCCTGAATACTCCCTCTAATTGCTATGCAAGATTAGGTGATGATGATGAAAGCACAAGCCTGATCAATCAAAGTGCCGCACAGTCAGAGATTATGTAGTTCACCATTAGCGTTGTCTGGTAAATAAAGTAAACGCTAGAGTTCTGCTTTTTTAAATACACAACTCTTCTTTAGCTGACCTCTCGCCGTACTGGTGAAAAGAAATTTATTGATATTTTTCCATCATCATTCATAACGAGGTGCTTCCTAAATACAACCCGGATAATCCCTTAGCGTCGCGATCGTCGAGGATATCCAAAGCACAATAAGAAGAAACGCTTTGGTAGTGGTGGTTGCTTCTCTGCAGCTTTCCACCATAAGAAATTCTGGACGCTCGATTGGCTCGTTAGCTACCTACAGTCCCGTACAACTGAACTGAACAGTTGCAGTATGAGTGACTGCTCCAAATTCGTCTCTGAAAGAATTGAGTGTAGCAGTTGCTCCACATGGTTCTACTCGCGTTGAGCAGTTCAACTACCTAGGATGTTGGGTTGTTGCTGGGGCTCGGATAGAGAAGGAAATCACGTCCAGAATTGCTAAGGCCAGACTGGTATTCACCAAAATTAAGTGCCTCTGGAAAAGGCGTGATTTGAGCTTGAGTTTGAAAGGAAGGATATATTCCACCTCGGTATAGAATGTATTGCTTCACGTTGTTGGACAGTTCGCACAGAAGACGTTAGAAGGCTGGAGGTCTTCAACCAGCGTTGCTTGCGAAGGATTGCTCGCGTTCGATGGCAACACCACGTTTGCAGCTCAGATGGCTGGTCCCGCATCTTAGGAAGCAACGGCACTAGCCTTCTGACAGCCATTAACCGACGTCGTCTCCGCTGGTTGGGGCACGTACGGCGCATGAAATTTAAACGGTTACCACGCCAAGCGCTCCATGCGTCAGCTTGTACAAACTTGAAAAAAGTGTCTGGTGGTCAGCCGCTAACAAGTAAAAGTTGCTTGAAAAGGCTTACTTCTAGTTTAGCAAAGGCTGGATGAGCGCGCTTGCCTGGATGGGATGCAAGTGAAGGCGAGAGTGTTTGGCTCGACACACTATAAACGATGGCAATGAAACGACATCAATGGATAGAATGCATCGTCTCTATTTCCCCGTTACATTTTTTGATCGCTCTTAAACTATAACGAAAAAATACAAAAAACGACGTGTGTAAATGCACAAAAATATTCACTTTTCTTGTTTTACTTTTCCCCACCCGTGTATTGTACATTTTATTGTTGTTGTTGAAGCATTCGATACTTACTACCGGTTTAATGCTGTCTTAGATTATGTTGATGATGTCTCTAATGCCGTATTCTCCTCTGATCCCAGCTTCCAGATGGCGAAAAAGAAAAAGAATAAGGATTTCCAAAAGGTTCGTCTCAAAGTCGGTCGTAAATTGAAACGACTTAATGAAACCGTGGTTGACTTGACTCGCAAGAAAATCAAGCTTCCTCGCGAGCGTGATTCTTCCGAGGTAAGGACACACTCATTAATCTAACTCCTACACAGCACAAAGCTTCCGAGAAAACCGCGGCCGTTGTACTTGAAGAGGCTTTAAATAATCTCAATTCCGGAAAACCCCTCTATCAGCTTCAGGCGATTCGCACTTTCACCAACATATTAGATCCGTTTGTGCGACAGCTTTCCACCTTGAGTTTCTCTGACTGTTGTCCCCTGGCGGTACAGCCTAGGTCGCTCGTGCAGTTGTTCACGTTGTACGAACAAATATCACACTTCGATCAGACCAATTCGCATCTTGGACTGCAATTCGGAATCATGGCCACTTCACTTCTCCGTCTTTGTCGCGGCGCTCAAGATGCCAGTCTGTCTGGTTCTCTGATGCGGCTGTTTTCACATTTACTAAAGGTATGATCTTTTATCGATTGGTTTTGGTTATTGTTTGTCCAGTAGCAGTCTAACAACAATAAATAGTGTTGCTGGAATTTCCCAAGCATTTTCATTATTATTTTCCTGTCCAAGGCCGGAAAACTTAGCTGTATCGTAGCTCATGTGAGGCTATTGGTCATGTTTTATGTGTCTTTATCGATGAACAAACTATCATCGTGGGCCGTCTTATCGTCAAAAATGCCTTTTCATTGTTGTGCTGTTTTTTTCGGTCATGAGATGTAACCAACTCATCACAGTCTCGGTGCTATTATTTTTCCGAAAATTCTCCTCTAGGCTCGGATAACCAAACTGCTAAATTTGTTGCCTTATCTTCTTATTGTGGAGAAAGTAATCCGCCATTCTCCAGCTGTTCAACTAGTATCATGAGTTTGAGATAGGACCTTATCTTTTATTTATTTATTTTCGTTTGAGTCAGAGTGAGTAATGTATGACGTTCGAAAAGCAGGACGGATGCACACGACCAAGTTGCCACTCATCATGTTTGTGTTTCCTCATTTGCGACTTGAAGTTTAGCTTTATGCGAGGACTAAGCTGAGTCTCGGCCTCTGTCATAGGTGGTGATTTATGCACACCATCAACTCTACGCAGAGTGAAATGGTATGGTATGAACGCACAAGCTGGATCCAGGCAAAGTGCCGCACTGTCAGATTGCACGTGGGCTAAGATACTGTCAGGTTGCCCAGAGTGAAAGCCATTGCTTTGTTGGCCAAGGCATTTTTACCGGAGGATTTACGCCACCTCATCCCTATATTTGGCATTGTCGATCTGCGGTGACATAGCAGATTAGTCTGCGTCTTTCAATTAATCGGTCCAGGTTCGACTCCCAAGGCTGTTGATAAAATGCTGATAAAATATGCTTGCCCTATTTGCTACCAGCAATCGTTTAAAAAACTGCGTTAGCCCTACACCCTGCCCAGTTAATGGGGAGGGGGAGGGGTCACACAAGGTTAAATTCTTCTCCGCTGTTGACCCACACATTCAAGACTCACCCGTTTTCGTATCCACTTGGCAATTGCATTACGGTATGAAAGCACAACCTGATCCAGGCAAAGCGCCGTACAGTCAGAGACTGCACGTGAGCTAAGATACTGTCTGGTTTCCCAGGCCTAGACAGATATGAGGGGGGAATTCGATTCACCTCTGACAACCTACCAAGGTGAATCAAGATCATCTTCGATTCTCTCAATACGCTTAGTGGTAAAATCTTTTATTGCGCACATGAAACAGAATTAAACGCACATCGATCTCTTATTGGCTAATCTATGAACGATAACAAAGTTCTCTGTCTGCACCTTTCGTGACTTCAATCAAATTTGTCAGGCAATTTGATGCCAACCCGGTCCCTTTAAGCACACACTACCTTGTGCTTGTTGGACTGACCTCAACGATTCGCTGAATGGCTGTTCACATCCTCCTACAGTTTCCGTACAGCTTTTCACCCAAATCGTCTTGCTATTCTCCCGAAACGAGAATTCTTGCTGTCGTTTGTCTTTTGAACGCTTTCTGCTCTTTTGTTGTTTCGAAAGCTGATATTGTGCAGATCTTTTGATAGCTAAGGATTGTCGCTCGTCGCCAGTGCATTTCTAATTTCTTCCTCATATCTATCTAGGCATGGGCAACCTGACAGTATCTTAGCCTACGTGCAGTCTCTGACTGTACGGCACCTTGCCTGGATCAGGCTTGTGCTTTCATACCATCATACATACCAGTGCATTATCATATGCTTAACCATGGACCCTCGTGGCCTCATATAAGATTAAAGCAAATTCTATAATTTCCATCATTATCGTCATGGTAGGAACAAAACCTGTATTATGCACTCCTACTTACTTCCCATAATCATGATAATAACATTTTATTGGTCTTGATTGTTGAGTGAAGCGCCAAGCCACAGTCCACTAATGAGTCTCGAACGAATGCGGCAAAGTTTGAAGTCCCAGCTTGGGCAACCTGACAATATCTTAGCACACCTGCGGCACTTTGCCTGGATCAGGCCTGTGCTTTCATACATACATACATACATACAATACAAAACATGTTTGAAGTATCACGCATTGTGTAGAAAACTGTTTGCAATATATTTATTGCTATCGGTAGTGAGTTGTGCTCGAGAACATACTACCCTTTATATATCTGTCTGCTGTCCGGT
>JACCGJ010000785.1:7280-19442 GCA_013407085.1 Atriophallophorus winterbourni
GGTTGAAGACGGTGAATAATAAATACAACCTATTAAGAGATCTAAGGATGGTAATACAATCCATGCTGAGTCTTCTAGTTCTGTTAAACTATGTGGAGTAAAGGTATCAGCTTTAAATTCGAAATGAACATAGATAAGAGTACCACCTCCCCGTTTCGGAGTTCGATTATTCCTGAATATCTGGTAATTAGGTACTATAAGTGTTGAGTCAGGCTGGTCATCTCGGGTCCACGTTTCAGTTATAAGAATAATGTCTACTAAGTTCGTAATGAGAAAAGATTTAAGCATTTGAATTTTAGGGGTAATTGATCGGGCATTTATAAGTAGAATACTAACATAAGAAGGAGCGGGATTAAAAGGAGTGGAAGTAAGTTGAGACAAAAATTTAGAGCAATTATTATTTATTTTATTATTTTTGGAAAAAAATTGGCATGATCATAAAAAGGCGTGTATGGTACGTATTGAGATGTGTATCGATTATAAAATGGAGGATTTTGAGTCATATAATTAGAGGAGTAAAATGGTTGAGCATAATAACCAGGGGAGTAAGGGGAGGGTCTGTGAAGCAAAATGTAGTCAATGGGAGACTGATTATACTGTTTAGGGGGGAATGGTGGTTGAATACGGTAACTGGTATAATGTGCGTGCCTATTATTATTCACCAACGTCATTTGTTGGTTTGGGGGCTTCTTGAATGCCGTGTTTCTAAATGAACCAGGATTTGGGAGAAGAGGTCGTGTCTGTCTAAAAGTAGGTAAGGGAAGTGAACGCTTAGTGGGTGGCGGTGTTTTGTAAACTATGTCGTTTGCCGGTGATAAATCTTGGCTTCTTAAAGGTGTAGTAACTACATGTGAATCACACTGCATACACTCAGATGAATCAGAAGAAGACTGAGTTGTGGGAATAATTGTAATTTTGCGTTTCTTATGACCGAAACGCCTCTGCATAGGGGTGAGGTCTGGCTTTATAGTAACGTTAGAAAATCTGGGAATGGATTTCAAAATATCTCTATTCTCTAATATATAGGAAACGAAACATTTATCGGTGAATTTTATAAGTATTGGAGTTCGTTGTTTCAGGCTGTTTTTGCGTAAACGGACAAAATCAGCACAATCTACCGGAATACCGTATGAAGTGAGAAAACACCTTTTCAAGTCATTTAAAGGAAAATTATCAGCTACATTAAATAAAATGATATTCTTAGAACGAGTTTCTCTTTGAGTAATTTCAGTACAAAGAGTTTCAACAAATTTATTGGTTTGTATAAGGATATCATTATCAATAATGGAAAGAGGCTTCATAAGAGATAATAAAGGTTTAAGAGAATCAAATAATGTCTGAGAAGGTGTTATTTCGTTACGTAGACTCAATATTTCAGATTCTAATTTTTTCAATTTATTTAAGATTAAAGAAGTGTCATTATCTAACCTTACGGTGCAATTTCTTGTTTGAGGAATTTTACGAATTTCAATGCGGCGTGAGATTGATGTTTTAGGATGCATATTATATCGAATATCGTGAAACGTAAATTTTTACTTAAGATATTATCACAAGTTATCGGGTCCGGTATGTAGCGTATAGAGGAAAAAGTAATATGGAAATGTAATTGGGATACGTACCGTATTCCAGCGCGCTGCCAAACTGGTTTGTGTATGATTCCGGAAAATACCTTCAAAAGCATTGGGTATATTCCATCCGTGTGCTGAGTGTACATCGAGTCGTTCAAGTAAATACTGCACCATCTCTGACGAGATCAGGATATCCGGCATTTTGGCGCTGCTCTCATAAACCACATGAATTGGAAACGCCTCTTCTGTCTAAACCGGACTGTAGTGAGCGGCTAGAAGAAATGCGTTACGTTCATCTTCAAGTTTAGTCGAACATCTCAGATATCAAGCAAGGTACCGCTTAAGGAAAACAATCCGGCGTTCAATTGGTCGTTCAAGCAAACCGTACAACGGCTTTCTGAAAGTGTCGAGTTACCTCAATTCAGCGAAATTTTCACATGTCACTCTGTCGACGGAAGGTCGCTACCACTGTAAGTTGAGCATTCTGGATTATTCTCAAGCTTTGATTCAACCTATGTCAATTTTCCCCTGATCGAGAAGCTGATTACGTAGAACCCTGTAGTTCTATTCTTCGTAAATATTGTTCAATTCAATGCAGTACTTTTTCCTGTGTATTTCAATTGGACGACGTTATCACCTGTAATGACCTCTAACAGCGAACTCTTTATTCGATAAACCATACAGCTTTATTATCAAGATTATTTGAAAAATTGTAAAAAAAGCTATACTATATTAACTTACACCTTATATCTTTTCTAATGCACAGCATAACTTCCTTAACAAAAGGTCCCGCATTATTTGCTAGTTTGAATACTTTGTCTGGATCACAAACTCCATGAAACCGGTTTAGTAGTCATAGTTATCTTTCTTGAAGCTTTCGACACAGTACCTCATAACTGTTACTATCAAAGCTGAGTCATTTGGAATAGGTGAGATTCTTCCTTCTGGGCCCACCTCATCCCTTACATACGCATACTGCGTTGAGGTCAATGGTCACAGATCGCGCACCCTGCCGATTCCAAGTGACATGATACAAGGCAGTGTTTTAGGTCCATTAATTGTTCTCCTATTCACTAACGATGTACAAACAGTCATATCTGAAATTAAACTATTCTTGTTTGCAGACGACGTGAAATTAATCTTTTTTTCCCATCTTCAGAAGCACAAACTTACGTTGACATGCTGAACAAAGATTCGGCTGCATTATCGAACTGGGGTGAAATTAACGATTTCTCATTCTCTGTAGAAAAATCTAAGTTCCTCTCTTTAGGATGTACAATTTGTGATAGATCAATCCTTCTTAATAGTAAGCCTATTCAAATTATCGACTGCACACGTGAACATGGGTTCAGATATTCTGTATCGCTTACATTCAACGAGCATATACATCACGTGGTCTCGAAGGCGAAGCATGGTGTAAATATGGTACATAAGATCTTTACTCTTTCACACTGTAACTTAGAACTTTATAAACTTTTCACTATACCTCTCTTTGATTACTTTATTATAATATATAGCAGCATAAACAAATCCGTTTGCATCGTTTTGGAAAAAGTACAACGTACTTTTACCAAATTAATCATTGGAAATAGCTCGAATCAATCATATAGAGAAAGATGTAAGCAGCTCATGTTAGAACCATTATGGTTCAGTAGAATTAGACACAACCGAATACTGTTTTTGTGGAATAATATACTCTGGTAATATAGTTATAAATTCGACTATTCGCTTCCGACAATATTCTAGGTATAATTTAAGAAATCAAGATAACATAGTGGAACTACCAAGATTCCGCATACAAATAAGGACAAACTTTTACCTGAAATCTTCCCATTAAAAACATGAGACTTTGCGCCTCCGTACATGATTTCAAAACACATCTAGATTCATTTCTGACTGTGGAAAAATTATCGAAACTTTTTAACCTGGACATCTTGCTAGAAGAGCTATATAATCATGGCATTTCTGAGTACTAATAGTGAAATTAGTTTGACAACTTTTATATTGAACATTTACTTGGCCCATTAGTAATTACCTTCCAGGTCATCCACGTGGACAAAATGTTCAATAGATGATACCACTCTGCCGCACGGAATCTTCTACTAAAATCCGCGAGAAATATGTCTTCCATTTAAAACAGACTTATATTTCGAATAGTGGTAGTGGTGTTGTGGACCCAAAATATAGTCTAGCACTACACATTCACAACTGAAAATTGTGTCTAGATTGAATCAGATTGGATCTCAATAAATTTAGATTTAAATAAACCGACGGTGTAATTCCAGTGGTGGTATGTTCACTTTTAAGAAACTGAAGTGAGAAGCTGTCAGTCGAACGAGTTTATTCATTCAATATTGTTGAATAACGCAAGACAATAGCACGTTCCAGCGTAACCATAAAGTTTTCGGCCAATCCATTTAACCGTGGATGTCTGGCTGCATTACACTAATTTCGGCAACGAAATAAATGTAGCCTCTGAGTAACACGTGGAGCAGAAAATCACCTTCCATTGTTGCTCAGGACACCTATAGACAATTTCGAGATTTGAAAATGGTTGGAATTCAAGAATAATGGAATCGGTATTGATTTTGTTAGTCAGGGGTACTTCTGGCCATTTTGAATAGAAATTCCACCGTATTCATTATCAAGTACCCTCGTATATGACGACATTGTATCGGGATCACGTTTAACGTGGTGACGCAGCCTAGAAAATCAAGTCCTTCGAACACATCAATAATGTGACGCTGAGACCATTCCAGCGAAAGATAAGCGAAGATTTCCAAATTAAAGAAGCATGCTCCAAATTTGATCAAACGTGCACACAATGATTAATTACGTTGAACATACACCGAATATGCAAAAGCATGCTTGAAGTGTTCAACACTTGGGTTCGCTACAGTGGATGCCATTATTCATTGAGCTGGCAAGCCGAGATGGCTAGAAATCAGCACCGGAATATCCCACTTTGTTTGTTTACCAGAAGCAGTGCATGGGCGCAGATATATAAGGAAATTCCCAGTTGTTCAATTTGCATTGCACAAACATTCGCCACATTGTAGAGAAAGCTGGGTCAAAAACAAATCGAGATTGGTCTAAAAAAATATTATCGGTAAAAGTGACAATTACGGACCAAATATTCATATAAATAATCCATAAAATGCTGAAAATGCAACGTAAGTGCCTGGTGAATGCTTCTCCAACCTTCGGTTGTTGAAATCGATTCCTAATAACGAAAACGAACGGACTGTCAACAAAATTTTCAGAATGTTTGTGATTGTCAGTGATTGTTAATCGGAAGATTGAAAAGGAGAGAGGACGTTAATAAAATGCGTAATGTTTATCAGTACTACCATAAAATATGCATTTAACGTCCATCTTCAGATTTCGATACTTCGCTGATTTTTTGAAGAGCCATGATACCTTTGTAATTGAGAAATAACTTTGCGCATCTGCTGTTCATCGCTGACCCACTTGTGTACCAGCTAATGCTTGAAATTAAGTGCTGCAACAGTATAAATAATTATTCACTTAACTTTTAGTAAAACGTATTAAAATCTCTGAGAACATGTTTTGTTGTTCAGACAGTGCACTCAATATTATGCTGGCCACACTAGTTGCAATAAACCAGTGATTTTAATGCGATTGTCGTGACTTTACTTAGTATGTGAACTGATCATGCCTTCAGTCTCCTATAAACTCCAAGAGCTCCAACTCTGCCCGGTGCAAAATAAAACTAACCCTATTCGAACCCTTTTAATCAGTTTATCAGAATTATGTGACGTTCGATTATCTTCCAATTTCGCATTACTCCTTGTTTTATTGAAAGCAATTTCAAGGTTTATATTAATGCTGTTTATTCAATTTTCTACGGCATAAGAATTGAATCTATTTCTTTATTTTCTCCGTACATTTTTCTTCCCATCCTTTTGAATCTTCTCATTTTCTCATTTGGATACTCAGTCTTATTCAAGTCTCATTTTATAAAATAATTCTTAACATTCTCCTATCAATATTGGCTATTATTTTGAATTTTGAACACATAAACCTTTTCTGAATTTGAAATTTCCGCCATTTATTTAATCTAATCATTTTGTTGTAAACATTTCGATAACTTGATCATGTATTTGATGCCTTAGTCTACCAAGAATGAACGATTATTATTGTCTCTTTTTTATCCTTCATCAGGCCACTGAAGCTAAAAGAGCTGGTTGTAATCTCTGGATTCTGTCGCAGGACGCTCTGCGGGTGATGTGATTGTACCCATTTCATAGAATGCTAGTTTGTCTTAGAAATAAATCCAAACATTATCGTTACCTATTCTATAATTTGCTATGTTTGAGATCTGGGTTAAGCATTTTTCAAATGTTTAAAAACATCACTTCAAACTAACAGTGCCTTTAAAAAAGCAACACGTGTTTTTAATCTACTCAAACGCGTATTTTGGAAATTTCCACCCAAGATATTCCCAAGGATCATAAATACATACTTGAGACCAGTCATGGAATACGGTGTGCAGTCATGGTCTCCGTGGCTCAAGAGGGATGTGGAACTTATGCAGCGAATCTATCAACAAAACTAGTTCACAGCATCCGAAATAAACCATATAAAAAAGGATAGCTCAACTGAATCTGCTCGATTTTCCCTATCGACGAATCGGAGGAGACCTTATCCTACTTTACAAAACATTCCATACCCCGAACCATCCCTTACAGGATTTATTCACGCGAAGGGATACGAGGAATTATCGGACCCATGAATATGTGCTGGTCGTACCCCATTCCCGACTGAACTGTAGAAGGTATTTTTACTCTGTCCTTGTCTGTTTTACTTGGAACAGTTTACCTTCAACCGTTGCTCACGCCACTAGCTTGCATGACTTTAAAACGAAATTAGACGAATTTTTATTGCATTATTCGTTTCCAGAACACTTATATACTGTTCAATCTATTTTCTTATATTGTTTATACACTTAAATTTCAATTTTTACCATCTTATGGTTGTTGTTAAGCTTGTTGCTTTTTAGACCATTAAAAATCTTGAATTACCTTGAATTATTGTAGGATAAGCATTCTATTTGACATACCACTGAAAAAACGTACACATTATTTTGTTATGAAATCTTCCATCTTTACTTCGCAATATTCGAAACATTTTTACCTTAAAACGTTGAAAACTTTAAATGTTCTGTCTTAACACTGCTATTTACCATCACAATCAGCCTTAATTAATATAACTCCTTTAAAAAGCGTCTATTTCCCACCAAATCTGCTTCAAGCAATCATGCGTTTCTGCAAAGTAATTACGCTTCTGGTATTGTGTTGCTCACATCTCAACTGTTATATTAATAGCAGATTCACTGAGCACTGAATTTCCAACAATCTTGCAGTTTTGTTTCAGTTGCTAGGAGTTTTCCAAGGTTTGTCGGCTCATTGCTGTTTTTGTGTCAATAACAAGTTTCTTGACGAAGTTGTAACTCAAAAATATCCCCTGAAATGCTATAAAAAAGTAAATTTACTTATGCCTTTATTTGCTTGTATATTGCGATTTGTTCAGTTATTTCCATAATTAAAAAATGTAAGCATTGATTTTCCAATGTGTTTGCGAACTGTCCGTTCAGTGTATTGTGAGTGTTGAGAGTTGCTGGTAGAGTTGCGGGCATAGAACATGAGGACAACGTTCTTTTCGTTGACAACTTAAAATTCAGAATGGAAATTATTTCTGTATTTAAACAAAGGTATACTTGTGTGCTACTGTTAAATAGGCTTCTTACAAGGAACCACGATTTTCAAGTGCAGGATCACAAAGTGTTTCTTGGTCAAGCTCCAAGGCGCTTATTAACGAACAACATTTTGTGGGGATGCGACTAGACAACTTATTTCTGTATATGTTTTATAAATTTTAATGGAATCCTTGGTAAAGAGAGAACAAGATTCATTTTAAATTTTGGGTCTAAAATTTTAATAATTATCGAAAGCCATTTTGAAACTCTCTTGGCGGTTAAATACAGGATCATACGTCATGAGAGAAATATCTCTGTGTTTGATTATAAGGGATTCTCTGTATGCAATAATTTCAACAATGGTGTATTGTTAACAAGATACTCAATACACACAACCAGTCGTCGACAATACAGCGTGAGCTTGAGAAACATGACTAGATATGGATGTAGCACGTGCTACTGGAGAGGATATATCATAGGCAGCCAAAACGGTTAACAGATTGCATAAACCATCCCTCGAGCAGCAGCTTAAACACTGTAGTACTTCAGAGAATTCCATATGATGTTATCCTTACACACAAAATAACCAACGCACCGATAGCCACTGAGGAAGACAGTAAATATTTTCACATTCTTCCGAAGATTAAACATAACTTCATATTTTAGATACCACACTTGCCACTCACAATCATTCACGGCGTCTTTCTTTAGAACTCGCTTCCGTCAAAGATTGTGCATGCTTTTATTTATAGTAATTCTGTGTTAGCACCTACATACTGATGAACATAATAGATAACCTAATCTACACTACCTTTTGGGTGACAGTCAGCCCGCCCGTACATTTACACCTACAGTCTTTTCACAACATCATATATGCACAATAATCTTATTTTACAACTAAGTCCCCTGTATAAAATTTTTAAGCCGATCCTCTCGAATTCCAAAAGCATATTCTCTGGTATCGTATGGCTTTTTGCTTGTTTCCATAAATCTCGATATCCTCGATATTTAATGTTGTATTATTTTGCCTTAATACGTCGGTAAGTGCGATTGCATTACTGTGTATATATTAAAAAAAACTATTTGCGATAATGCTGACTTGTCTATCATCACAATAACCGAAATACTCAAACAGATTTTTCTTCTTGGTTCATAGCTAAAGTTTACTTCATGATAAATTCATATGTAACAGGAAGCGTTAGATTCATGTAATATTGAGTAAATTTATTAGGAACAAAATGTCAAACCACAACATAAAATGAACAAGTTGTAATGATAAAAATCCAGAAACGATAAAGTTGGATTAACATGTCGACTCAGACTGGACGGCACAAACAGTTGACGGTAGATAACAATTTCGAGTGGGGATTCACAATTGATTCAAAAGTATAATGATCACGGTGTTTGCTCGAAAGACTTCACTTTCCACAAATGCATATCAATGATCAAACGATAAACAGCTGGAAAGGAAAAACGAATAAGATGCCTTGTTTTGTTGTCCATTTTTGGCACAACTAAGCACGGCAATCCTTTGCTGTGACAGATAAAACAGTGACCAGTACGTTTGAATAACAGGTCAATATGGGGATTCGTTGTTTAAGCACGAATTATGAATCGGTACAGGGGCTTCATTTCTCGGGCATCGGTTGCAGAGTGTGCCATTGTGCGATCGGACGACGAGGGTTTGCCAGCATATCAGACCAATGCCGCAGACCAGCGCCAGTTTCGTTGCATCCGAGGCAGACTCGACCGATGGCTTCGGAGGTACCAATACGATCATAGTCAACGACCGTGACAATCAACGAGACTTTCTGAATAAAAAAATCAAGTTAAATTTGTACTTTAGTATTCTGTGCCACATTTATAGTGCCTTTGACTTATTGAAGAGGTAGATTTAAGTGTTCATTACTAAAGTGTATTAGAATTTCATGATTCGGAATAGAATATTGATAACGGGGGAAATGCGGTAGATTCTCAAATACTATCCGGTTAAACGCTTTTTAGTTTAAACATAAAAATATTAACTTTAATAACGTATCGACATTTGATCTGTGGTAATTGAATTCAATTCAATTTTAATGGTCTAAAAAGCACATAGCTTAACAAAAACCACAGAATAATATGGGAATTACGAATAAAATGTGTAGTAAAACGGGATTTGATTGCTTACTGAGCAGTTCAGGAATCAAGTAAAAACCCATTGGACAGAAACTGTTTTCAAAGTTCAAAGCTTTTATGGTGTAAAATATATAGGTTCAAAGTATGGATTGGTCAACATGAAATTGTCCAAATTCGATTTGAATATATCCAAGTTGGGTGAATGTGCAACATTACAAGGTAGGTAGTTCCAGGTAAAGCATGCACGTACAGAATAAAAGTACCTTCGACAGTTTAGTCGCATTAGTTATTGGATGAAATTTTCTCATTCATCTAGAGAAATTAAAACTGTTTGGATAGATGTGCTATGAAAATGGCGAACGTATAATGACTCTGGTTTCGGATGAATTGCATGAGAACGCTTCGTGCGGTAACGTAAGCACATGGAGGACGTCGGTGGCTATTGAACACAAAGAAATTCGTCAATGTCCGTCAAATACGCTCAACATGGTGATGGATTGAATTGAACCGGTCATCACGACATCGATTGAAAAATCAGATCAAAGTGACTACCAGTACAGACATGCTGGAGACAGTGTTGTGGTAAAGGAATTCGCCTATATAACAAAGGCGTTATGACCGTGAATATTTCAGAAGAATTGGTAGTTGTGAGCAGTCACAAACGTAACGCTAGACCTGTGTTTAGTTATCTGGCATGTGCGTAATAAACGTGTTTGGCCAACACATACACTTTCATGGTGTGAGTGTGTGTGTGATGGATTGGATTTGCGAATTCTTTCCTTGTCGTTAACAGTCCATTTTCCTCATTTAGTACTATAAAATGGTGATTCTTAAATAAACGGCCTGTAAAAATATAAATCCACACTAAATTGATGTGCTTACTTTCCAGAATACATATTTATCGGTTCTAATCAACTTGTTTGTAAATTTAAGATGTATGAATCGTAAGAAGAGCAATTGATTGAATTAATGTGGGTCGAGGTGATAATTACCTCAGGTCAACCGAGGCCAACTCGCATTCCATTTAGCACATTCCATTTAGCACTTTGATTAAGGACACTCGATCAAAAATCAACCACGGTTCCCCTGCGACACACACGCATACACGCACATACTCGTGGAAGGCGTCCCGATTGATGCTTCAGGTCACCCACGTATCCTTGCGTGAAGTTGGTTTGCTTTGGACAGGTTGACCTCAGTGATGAATCCGCACTCAAATGACAAGTGTGTGCGTGAAACGCGTTTGGGTGATGCGGCTAACATTGAATCGAGTGTCCTTGAAGCTTGTGCCAACAACGGGACAGGGAACGCTACTTGGCCTCGATTTGAACATAATTTCGTTCGATCGGCAACAATAATAAAGTACATTACTACCTCTGCGTACTCAAGAAGCATTCGACAAAAAGATATTACAATGAGCTCATTGTTGTGCATGGTAGTTTTTTTTTCGTTTTTGTCTTTTTCAGCATATGTCGAGCATGTATCAGTTAACGTCTCCGTTGTGTTGATATGTAAATACCGATCACTCACAATGTCTACCTCCCAAGTCTGAAATTTTTGCTTAAATGCATTTGTTTTCTACGTGCTACATATATTTTGTCTTGGTCTTATTGAACATTATACCTCGAGAAACGCCAAACAGAAACCGGCAGTTCACACGGATCGATTTTCGTTTAGCAAAGATTTTTTAGCGTAACGATTGGGATGAATCAGTGTTGTGTGTGGTGGACAAACATATTCTTTAGTAATAAAACAACTCCAACTCAATATACCAATATACATACCAAGACTGATTTCTGGATGTTTGCTGTCATCAGATGGAGACAGTAAGTTTAGGTTTAGTGAGCCTTGTAACAGTGGTGTGTACGTTCGAAGGATGTGAGTAAAGATTTACTCTGATCATCAATCATCAACACCAGGGCTTGACCAGGAATCACTGTGATTCTGCCTTTAAACATTATGGTTCCTTGTAAGAACTCTATTCAACAGTGGCATACAAGTATAACTTTGTTTACCACTTTACCACTGTTTCAAGGCTTACTGAACCCGATCTTACTGTCTCCACCTGATGACAGCAATTAGCCAGAAATTAGTCGTGGTGTGTAAGTGATGTGGCTTTGAGAACAACATTATATTGGTCATTACAATATGCCTCGAGCAATTGGCCAGGAATCACTGTGATTCTGTATTTGAACATTGTGGTTCTTTGTAACAACGCCACTCCTTGTTTAAAACTATTGTCACCACTCCGCCGCGAATTCAAATCACGCTAACCCGATTGTAATGTTCTGACGTGATGATTGGTGAGAACTTCCACATGGTTGTGCAATGTGTGATGATAATAAGCGCAACTACAAGAATGTTAATTATACTGATGTATTTACTCATAATTTATCTGGTTTAGAAACTAAGGAACGTCTTAACATAAACAAATCAAAAAATCTAGAGCATAGCCAAATGCTATCAATATAAGCATAATAGAATCAAGTTTTACTTTGGGAGCACCTCTGACAGATACTGAATTTTAGTCCGAAACATGCAACGAAACTTACATTTGAAATTGTTTTATAGCCATAAAATAATCCCATTATCTCCCCCAAATTAATGACATAATTGAAAGATACTTAAATTGCTATTCACGAACTAGCCGGGATAATATATTGTGAGGCTCAAAGCCCCGCACTCTTATTTAACCCTTAACGGTCGAATGGGTCAAATTCGGTACACAAAATTTAAAGGTTTATGATAGGATAAATT
>JACCGJ010000786.1:0-59636 GCA_013407085.1 Atriophallophorus winterbourni
GCGCAGCCCATTTGAAGTCCGCTGTTACGACTATACCCAAATCCTTAATCCTCTGAATAGATTGAAAATCGATCCTACCGTTATTCGCAGTTACTGTAATTCTGTCGACTGCTGCAGACAACAGATGACATTTACTATAGTTCAGAGGAAGATCCCAATCCTGCGACCATTTATGACCTTTTCAATATCTCTCAACAAATCACCGTGATCACTGGATCCGGTGAATTTGACATCATCAGCAAACATGTAGCAGGGACATGACAACTGCGATGCCAGATCATCGATGAAGATCAGAAAAATTATTGGGCCTAATACTGAACCTTGTGGGACCCCCCTGGTAACTGTTGCGAATTCAGAGGTAGTATCGCCTACACGGACCTGGAAGGATCTATCACGAAGAAAACTGGTTATCCAGTCGTGAAGCTTACCAGATATTCCTTTGGCCGAGAGCTTCATCCCTAGGAACCTGTGACTAACCGAGTCGAACGCCTTACTAAAGTCTAAGTAAAAGACCTCTACCCGTCCGCCTTCATCCAGTGTCTTAGAAACTCGATCTAAAAAGCATAAAAGATTTGAGAGACACGACCTTCCTTTAAGAAAGCCATGTTGAACCGTGCTTAATGATGAATTGTGCACGAGGTTGCTGCACAATCGATCCCTGATTAGTCTCTCCAAGGTTTTACATAAAACACTAGTCAAGCTTACCGGTCGGAAATTCTTAACTATGTTTGCGCAACCTCCCTTTGGAATGGGTACGACAATGGCTTTCTTCCAGTCATCTGTTAGGATGCCTTTGCAGAACGATTCGTTATATAACTCACATAGAGGCCCTGCTAGTACCGTAGATATTTCCTTTACAATTTTAGGATGCACATCGTCAGGTCCGGCGGATTTATTTCCGTCTAGATTCTTTAGGACACGTGCGACATCGTCCGTGCAAAAAACTACTTCGCTCAGTGAGGCACCCATTTCCGTATTAAGAGTTGGGACTGAGTGAATCGCATCCCCGCCATCCATTCTATGTACGCTACGAAAATAATCCAGCAAAGCTGCTGCTTTTTCGGGGTCAGAATTGGCTTTCTGGCCATTGTCTAATATTAGGGTACCTATGTGCTCCCTTGTCTTACCCTTAGACTGAACATAACTATAATACTTCTTAGGGTACTTTTTAGCAGACTTCGCCAGGTAAGTTTCGTAGCATCGCTTAAGCTTCCGTTGTAGCTTTACCGTGTTGTTCCTCGAAGCCTTATAGCACGACCAATTTCTATAGGTTGGCAAGGCTGTGTATCTCCGCCAGTGTCTGTCGCGCCTAATAATGTTGCGTCGCACCGCAGGAGTCCACCAGGGTGGCTTGTTCTTTAGCCGTATAGGTCGGAAAGGACAGTAAAGGTCTTGAAGACTTAAAATATTGCGCTTAATAACCGACCATTTACTTTCGATGTCATTGGTTTCAGAGAACCAGTCACATCGTAAAGCGGGAAGCCGCACAGCATTCCAGTCAACTCGATTTAGATTACGCCTGTATTTGACTGGTGGCTTATGAAAACAGAGAATTGCCTGGAATATTATGGTGACATGGTCACTTTTCCCTAAAGGTGAGTCGTTAGAGAGGTTTTGGACATCTTTAGGACCTTTATACAAAAGTAGGTCCAGTGTAGATGGTGAATGTCCATCTCTGTACCTAGTTTTCTCACTTACGTGCTGATGAAGCGCACTGGAGTGCATCCAATCGAGATATACCTGGGAAATTCTATCACAGGTTGTCTGAGTGTCCCAGTCAATACCCGGTAAGTTGAAGTCACCTATTTAATAGACTCGTGGGGCAGTTTTGAGCAACCTGGTGAGAAGTTCCCTAAGTTCCTGGTCCTCCTCCTCAGAAGCGCCGGGTGCCCTGTATAAGCAGCCTAACGCAAAAGAAAGCTTACCGTCTGTGACGATTATCGAGACCAGCTGGATGCCGAAGGTGGCCATTTTGATGCCAGAGTCTTGGTATTTAATACCATGTTGTAGTAGTATTATAGCTCCTCCTCCGCGTCTACCATCTGGTCTATCCGATCTGATGGCTGTATATGTCGAAAGAAGATCAACTGGAATAATGTCTGCATCTTGAAGCCAGGTCTCTGATATACCTAGGATCCCAGATTTACTATTGGAGGCTTTCTGCATTAATTCCAGCCATTTACTACGCACGCTGCAAGCATTTGTGTATAGTATGCTCACAGCATTTTGATGTACCCCGCCTAATTTCGGACAACCCTCGGGCGCAAAACCCGAGGTATTACCAAGTTTTTTGGAATGTCCAAATTAGTGCTGTGTGGAGAATCTACGTCGCTGGAAGATTGTGGCGTAGAGGTTCTTAATGCAGGAGCGTTGAGCGCATACGAAGCGAGGCTTTCGTTTGCTGCATCACAACTAAGCCACGATTCGTCCCCTATATTTTCTACCACCACTTGAGCGTTCTTGATTGAAATATCCGCTGTTGCGGAGTTATTCAATCGGCGCTTATCAGGGTTGCTCTTCGGTTTTGCTACTTTGCTACCCGAACGCTGGAACGCAAATAATTTGCTGAAACTGGGCGGCTATCTGGCACCAATCTATACAAACCATTTGTATTGGTATGTATTTGGTCGCCTTTAGAGAGAAACAGGTCTCTGTCTCTCTGATTTCTGGATTCCACCAAGATTGGCCTTGCTTGGTTTCCTTTCTTATACAGACCGATTCTGTGTACCCGAACTATCTGTAGATTGGGCTTAAGGTCTGCCAGACGCAGTAAATTTTGTACGCATTTGCGATCTAAACTGCGTCGTGCTTCAGCCTCCTGTATAAAAGGCTCTTGCTCGTTATGGATCAGAATGTTTCTGGTCCTGGTTTTCAAACTTTTCTCGGGAAAAGTGCCTTTTTCTGCAACGCTCGCAATTCGCTTCGGATTGAAGCCAATTGCGAGTTAATCTTCGCTACATTATCAAGACGCGGCTCGGTTTTTTTACTTGTTGGGGAGCGCGGTAACTTTCGAGCTGGCTGGCTCTTTTTCTTACGCTGACTAACAACATTGTTGTTAGTTTTACCCTGACTTTTCCCCGCAGATTTTTGTACATTCGCCGGCGTATGCAAGATTGGTTTGTGCGATGCTGCAACTTGCGCGTAAGATCTTTGTGCTGGTTCCTGCAATGTTGCGAGTAATTGGGAAACTTGCTTACGATAAGCCTCCCGTGCAACTTCTTTGCATTCCATGCAGACAAATTCGAACCATGTATGGGCTGCATATATGGTGTACTGGTCTTTTGGTATACCAGAGCACCTTTGGTGCGCCCAGCGTTTGCATGTACAACACTTATTCATGAAAACAAATGGCCATGCATGGCATGACTTGGTGTATCCAAGAATATACATTATTATTATTATTATTATTATTATTATTATTATTATTATTATTATTATTATTATTATTATTATTATTATTATTATTATTATTATTATTATTATTATTATCTCAGTGACTGTTTTAATTGGAAGAGATTGTTAAATAGCTTTGATCGCTTCACTAGATTGCATGAAATTGAATCTTAATTAGATTATTTCTTGTGAAATATCGACTTGCGCACTATATAAACAACAAAGGTCACTTCGGAAACTGGGAATATGTAATGTCAGCCCTATGCTCCTAGGATTTCATGACGATATCTGAAATATCACAGGCGGGAGAAAATCAGCTGTTATTGAACTGAGAACAAATGCTGAATGCCAACGTGGCTGTCCTGCAAGAGACGCGATAAACCGACAATGGCAGGCTAACTGAAAGAGATTACACATGTTTTGTAACTGAACGAGTTTTGATGAGATTCGACTCTATGGAGTTCATTAGCAGTTAGAATCAGCCTACTAAAGCAGCAGAACGGATCTGGACTTTAAATCTGGAATGCATTACGGATAACACTGCTATGGTTGACAATAATGCACCGACACTCTGCTGAATAAGACGCTTTATATCATAACCTCAATGCTATCCTTAAAACGAACCATATGTCGAGGCTAATCAAGCTGAACTGTATGCAAAATTCTTCATAGAAAATTTCAACATGACATTTCACTCCAGTACGTTTCAATTTACTGGTAATCCGTGAAAACATGAATACGTCGTGTCGCACTTTCCACTTACGATGTTCAAGAGCAGCTTGAAATAAAGTCCAACAGACTGCAATATGATGTGTGAATGACATTTGAGTGAAATTAGCCTCAATATGCAAAAACGTTGAGGATACCGGAAATGTTTACGGAATGCGAGAATGGATCAAGAAATCCATTGGTCAAAAATACTCAGAACGGCTTCCATTAGGTCTGTAACTGGTAACCCGATTATTAACAAAACTAAGCATATTAAAGGATGAGTAGAGTGTTTGTCGACTCGCTCTTTAACGGACAGTGCGGTTTTAAAGCATGTACTTCATAATGTTGATCGATTGCTGACTATTGTATATCCAGATACTCCCCGAACTCTTATTGAGCTGAATAGGGTAATCGAACGCTCAGCGAATTATAAGGCGTCTGATGTCGTCGGAATTACACATGAGATCAACAAATGTTGTGGTGTAGCAATTTTACAGCCTCTTCTGCATCTGCTAGTTGGCTGCTGGTATATGGAGGTTGTCGCACAAGGTTTATCAGACTATTGAAGTTTAAGGTATAGAGTTTCATAACTGACTTTTGTTGTTTAATTAGTAAGAAAGCTAATAATTCAATTGCAAATCGTACGATTACATTTAAGCTCATGCAAGCTAGAAAAGCGAGCAAGTACTTTTTGATTAACTCTCCCAAATAAAACAGACCCGGATATTATGGAATTACCTTCCACAGTTTAGGCTTGAAGAGCGTGATGCCAGCGTACACACATGGGTCTGATAAATATTTCCGCCTAAAATGTTAAAGATAATTTCATTCTGACCGTGTCTGTATTTATTGGATGAGTTTAAAAATAGCTTCGATCGCTTCACCAGATTGCCTGGTTTGAAATAAAATCGGATGATAATCTATTTTTTTATTTATTATTATTATTATTATTTTATTTTATCTTCGGAAAAATTAGGTAAGCCATTTCTAATTAATACAACTATAGATAATTTATACTTATACGGCATAAAAGGCTTTTGATATTTTTTAGGCAATAAAAATTTTTTTAAAATGACATATAACTTTTTTCTTGAGAATTCACTTTTCAGAATTGTTGAAATTCAACACAATACACTCTCGCAATTCTTGAAAGGGCGATGCAACTCATACCTCGGTAACCCGATGGAGTGAACTCCTCATACAATTATCTGCGTTTAAAGTTGCATTTGGAACATCATACATGGATAAACATTGCGGTCCAGACCTACCCAAACTGTAATTAACCCGTTTTAAACCATTACTGTCGTATTCGTTGAAAACATGAACCTTTATCATTTATTTTTCCGATATTCTATCAACTTTATGTTTTGAACAAGCTACCATCTGTACAAATGTTATCCAACTATTTTTTACGGTTGTTAACAACAACAAAAAATTATTTATGTTTGACCTTAACATTTGTATAATTACCGTTTTATTTGATGTACTTATTCATGAAAACAAATGATCATGCATAGCATGACTTGGTGTATCCAAGAATATACATTATTATTATTATTATTGAATTTTTGTTGCCCGCACTATTAACGCAAAAAAATGTCCGTTCGGAAAGTCCGGTAAATGTTCCCAGGATTTCATGAAGATGTGTCGAATATCACAGGCGAAAAATAATCAGCTGTGATTCACAATGAGCTGTAAAGCCTGAATGTCGACGCGACTGTCCTGCAAGAGATGCGATTCTGAACCGATTCTGATAATAATCAATTTCCTGTAGTTGGGTTAGCTGAGAGGATAGTCTAATAATAGCACCGGAAACGTACAACAGTAAGCACGAACGTATTTGGACTCTAATGGATGCACATCACAAACGTATAATCTTTCATGGCTGAAGCATCAGCAGTTTCTGCTGCAGTTGTTGTTGGTCCAACTGATGTATTCACGGACGCTACTCCAGGTTCCACCTTAGCTTGATCGTTAACCATACGACATAGTATTTTGTGGTTTCGCTCCATCACGCTTGATATCACTTCTTGGAAGCACAACTTGTCTTGGATGACAAATTTGTTTACTTTATTCCGCAGTGAACGGAATGTTTCCCAGGCCTCGGATGATATGTTTTGCCGATGGTGTCGCCAAGCAATGTTTCGTACCGTTAAGCACTCACGAGTTCGGCTTCTTAATTTAAATTGAAAGTTTTTTATTAAGTTCCTGAGGACAAATTCGGAGCTCACTTCGATTGAACTTTTGAGATTAGATATTAGCCATATCCAAAACTCATGTGCGTTGCTGGTTTTTGGTTGGCAGTTAAACGTGTTTTTCAGAACAACACTCAGCGCCATAGTGTTGATCCGCCTAAATCTTTTACGGGCATCATTTGTTTTTACAGCTTTGAACAGATAGTCACACTGGATGACGTGATCACTTAGTTTCAGTGGACTTTTGTAAGCAACGTTATCAATGTCATGTTCATTGCTTGTCAGAACGAGATCTAAGAGTGAGGGTAAATCGTTTCCGCGGTATCGGGTATTACATGTAATGTGGTTATAAAAAGGAATATCGTCAAACAACTCACTGAATGCGCGCTCGAATGAGTTTTCCGGGAAAATAATACTGCGTTAAAGATTTGGTAAATACAAGTCACCCGTAATCAAACATTCACAAGTGTATCTGGAAGTAACGATGTGAATTCTATACAGTAGGGCCAGATTGTAAGTTTCCTGTGCAGACGGTGGGCAATATACTAATCCCAAAACACAGTCTTCGCCGTTAGCTAGTCGAATTGAGCACCAGAGTGTATCCCGAAACACGATCTCTGGATCCGTTATCTCACGGCACAGAAGGTTTTGGCTATAAAACAAAGGTACTCCTTCTCCTCTGGTTTTACGTTCATGAGGAATAAGTGACATTCCTGGTAATTCGAGTTCACTATTTGTTTGCTGAGTCTGCAGCCACGTTTTCGTTGCGTCGATGATGTCTGGTGAACATCTCAGAAAAACTGCACGCAGTTCACCGATTTTGTTTCCGAGACATTGTGCGTTGGTGTAAATGCATTTCATATTTTTTTTTTCTCAACATGGATGGGGTGTGGGGAAAAAGGCTAGTGGAGTGCATAATATATGTTAGGCCGACTCCTCCAGAGTCAGCAACTGAAGGTTTTTTGCTTGCATGGATGCTTGATCGTTTTGGGGTTGTACTGTGGGAACACAGTGATCTATCGTATCGGCTGAAATTGTTTCTGACACGTGAACAACTGATTGACTTGGTAGTGTTTCTATTGAACTTAGTGGTGCATCTATCTTTTCAATATGGTGTTTCGATGTACCTAGTCTAATTTCTCGTGGGATTATTCTGCGGCCATTTTCCCAAGGAGTTTTGACCGTGTTCAACATATCATCACGTAAGAACGTTATTTCAAGGGTCTTAGGACCGATGACCTTATAATTCGTGGATTTGGTGATGCGGAACGTGTCCGTCACAGCTACATCATACAAACCAAGTATATCATTGAGGAATCTCCGTTGTAACTGATCGTGTTTGTGCTGCACCGCTTTATCAGTCGCTTCATCAGATTCTGGAACTCCCAAATGATTATAGTTCGATCATCCCTCTGTTTCGTTTGGTTTTGTTGCTGGTCCTTTCGGGCCCTTTCCCACCAGGGCACATCAGCAAAGATCCTTGCAGTGGTCTCTAAACGCTCCTTACGCAGGAGAAAAGCGGATAGTAAGACGTTTTCAAGATCCCTTTCAGAGCGAACCGTGATTCTAAGCAATCTGGCTCCAAGTCCATGTTGTTGCACAACCTTTCCCATTTTTCTTTATCGTGCTTTAGTCTGTCCCCCAGTAAGGTGGCACTCGTTTCCTTTACGTTGGTGCGAATAACGCTTAGTTCATGGACTAAATGTATACTGCGTGTTTGGCGCTTTTGCTGGTTGCTGGACGCTTCAACTACCTTAGATCGAATATCTATAGTGTCCACTTTGGGAGTGTTTTGCACCATGACTTTTGGTTTCGAACCTGAGGGTTTTCGCTGATCCTTCGGGTGAGCAGGTGGCTTTGGCTTCGTATCTTTTTGCGGACCCGGGATGTTTTGGGCAGACAGGCCTTTACCAGTCGCATGTGTAAAGGTTGTCTATCGATGAAAAGGACGCTCCTCAAGACACTCCGACACATTGAGAACCGCTGAACATTCGTGTTAAAAGATCGAAGATTTAGCGTTCATCTGACTGCTATTACCGTCAGTGGTTTCCGATTTATGGAAAAACATACTGACAAACTGAGAATTTTGAGTCGCTATCGATGTCTTCAACGTTTGTATGATAAGCTCTGAGCTCAGCATCCGATCATCCACGTTGCTTCGCGCAACACCTGTTCGAACAGTAAAATCTGTTTGGTTTAACTCGACAACTTTTGCACACGTAGCAAACACCAGGCATGTTTTCATCCATCAGGATCGATAGCGCATCCGGGGTCAATTATTTGTCACATTTTGCGTGACATTTTTGGGATCAGTTTAGACACGTGACAGATTTGACCTTACCACTTACGACTTTCATGCAGACGACGCATGTTTCGCGAACATCAGATTGTTTCATATTAACGGGGTCAATCAAAAGTACAAATCAGAGCACAAAAATCGATTCGGCTGCGGTTGGTATGTGTGGTATTGGGCGGAGTTGACGGAAAATGACGGGTTGTCGGAAAATTTCGTCACTCGATTCAGCTGCTAATTTGCCAGATTCCCTCTGAAAGTTTTGGCGTGAATTTGATATCACGTTGTCTATTCCTCCGAGTAATTCCCGACAGTGGTAAACACCGATGGGGTAATCGAACAGCAGAAACACAAAAGCGATTCAAATAAACGAACATACTGTAGAAAATCCACGGTTTACGTACACAAAAAACGACTCGTCGCAGATGGATGATTCTTGTATGAATAGATCCGATGTAGCAAGCTTTCAGATAGATATCCAAAAATCAAACCGATCGGATGAAAACGAAGAAAGTTATATCCAAAAATATCGGAGGTCAAAATTAATCAAACCGCACGTCACGTCTGATTACGTAGGGCCGTCTGATAGTATGATGTACATACAGTTGTAGCGTTTCACATTTTCCTACATTTTGTATCGTTGTTTTACTAAACTGCAACCGCATAAAATTTGAATATACACTTTTCCGTCCAACCACGCGTCGTTCGTTCTGCCTCGTTGTGCTAGTCGACTGTTCTGTGCTGACTGTTCTGTGCCAACTGTTCTGTGTTGACTGTTCTAACGGAGTCGAGCTCCTTTTCAGCTGTCTCCGGACCTTTTCGAATCACTCGTTGTCCTTCTTGGATTTATTCGGAGCGGATTATTTTGTGTGTAGTGGAATATACTTCTTCACTGTCCGTGAGTTTCCATTGTCATATTTTGTTTATGTTTTATCGTGTTGTTTGTATTCTACATTGGTATGTGTTCTGTATGCTTCGAATTCTATCCCCACTGCGATTTTTGCAGAGGTTTTTGATGCAATTGATGTCATGCCTCCTGAAACCCCTTACGATCTACTCAAGGCCGCTGTTTTGAAGCGAACCACTATATCGGAAGAGGGCAGATTGCGTCAGCTTCTCTCAAGTGTTCAGCTGGGTGATCGCACTCCCTCGCAGCTTCTTCGCCATATGCGCGCATTGGTTGGGGACTCAAAGGTCGATGACTTTATCATTCGTCAATTATGGTTGAAATGTCTACCTATAAGCATGGCGTCCATCCTAGCAGCCTCTGCCACCCGTTCCACGTTGGATGAGCTTGCTGATATAGCGGATAAAATCAACGAATATTACGGACATCATACCGTCCAGCAAGTTGAGACACCCAAGCCATTAATCCCCAATGAACCCTTTAAATCCACAGAAAGTCTGTCAGAACGACTATCCAGAATTGAACTCTCTATAGCAAATCTGACGCGTTATGCTGAAACCCGCACTCACTCCAATTCGAGACGACGCAGCAGTGCGCCACAACACCGCAGTACATCACAACACCGCAGTGCGTCGCGACACCGCAATCAGATTTGTTATTTTCATCGACGTTTCGGTGACGATGCGCGTAACTGTCGCCCCGGTTGGAAATACCCCAAGTCTGGCGCATTCTCTAAACAGGGAAACGCGAGCGCCAGCCAGTAGTGGCGACGACTGTCGCTGGCCAACCCGTTAGTCGCCTCCTGTATGTCACTGATCGGAATTCTCATCAGAATTTTCTCGTCGACACCGGTGCTGAGGTGAGCGTTCTACCTCGATCTGCAGAAAAACGCCACCTTCAAGCTACAGGAATTTGTCTCCAGGCGGCTAACCAAACGAAAATTGTCACGTATGGTCAGAAGTTTCTAAACCTAGACTTCGGACTCCGCCGGCAGTTCCCTTTTCTTTTTATTATTGCCGATGTCAAACAACCAATCCTTGGTGTTGATTTTCTTGCGCAGTTTGATTAAGTTGTTGATATTAAGCGACGCCAATTGCAAGATAAGATTACTTCACTTCACGTATCTTGTAAAACCGTTGTACTCAATTCTATCAACTTAAGTGTGGGCCTTCCCGATTCCGATGAGTTTTCTCCCCTCGTTACGGATTTCCCTTCGCTGGTGCACCCCTCAACTGCAGCGACCAACCCCAAGCACCTGTTTCGACATCACATCGTCACCAATGGACGACCAGTTTTTGCCAAGCCCCGTCGGCTCCCGCCAGACAAAATTCACGCAGCTAAAAACGAATTCCAACATATGGTAACCCTTGGCATAATTCGGCCATCCGATAGTCAATGGGCCTCGCCGCTGCATTTGGTTGCAAAGAAAAATGGCGACTGGAGACCTTGTGGTGACTATCGTGCACTCAACGCCATCACCATACTTGATCGGTACCGTATTCCACATATCCACGATTTTTCCCTGCATCTTCGTGGAAAGTAGTTTTACTCAAAATTGCATTTGGTACAGGCCTACCATCAGATACCAATGGCCAAGGAGGATATCGCCAAGACAGCTGTCATTACCCCATTTGGTCTCTTCGCTCCCAGCGATTTATGGACCAAATTTTTTCTTGGATTAGATTTCGTTTTTGTATATATCGACGACGTCCTCATCGCCAGTACCACTTCGGAGGAGCACAAAAACATTTACGCGTTGTTTTTGAACGTCCCGACAATTACGAAATCACTATTAATCCCGGAAAGTGTGTCTTTGGTCAAGCCAGTGTCCAATTCCTTGGTCATCAAATCGACTCCCATGGTATTAGCCCGTTACCCGACAAAACCCAATCTGTCGTGGAATATCCTTTACCCCAATCCATCAAGAGCCTTCGTCGTTTTCTTGGTGTCATCAATTATTACGGTCGGTTCATCCCCAATTGTGCTCAATTGTTACAACCCTTAACTGATTTACTACGAGGAAATCCAAAGAAACTCGTGTTGACAGCTGAAGCGGAGGCCGCTTTTGTCGCCGTGAAGAAGGAGTTGTCAACAGTTACGTCCTTGAGCCACTTGGATACCACAAACAGTGCCCGCCTTGTGCTCAAAACAGATGCTTCTTCTGTTGCAGTGGGTGCAGTTCTACAACAGTTGATCGGCTGCGATGCTCAACCAATTTCCTTCTTTTCGAAGAAGTTGCAACCAACGCAGACGAGGTACAGTACATTCGGCAGAGAACTTCTCGCTGTGTACTTGGCGATCAAACACTTCCGGCACTTTTTGGAAGGACGTCAGTTTACCATCTATACTGATCACAAGCCCCTCGTTTATGCAGCTCGCACCTCTGCGGATCGTCACTCTCCTCGAGAAATCCGTCAGTTAGACTACATATTGCAGTTCACCGACGATATTCGCTTTATAGATGGTAGCAGTAATGTTGTTGCTGACGCATTCTCTCGCACGGATTTACACCAAGTCAATCGACCATCTGTGGACCTACAGGATCTTGCCCGGCATCAGGAAGCTGATCCTGAATTTTCCGTCATCACAAACAACCCTTTCCTTCGATTTTCATGTTTACCCCTCCTAAACTGTGACGCTCATATCCATTGTGACATTTCTACTGGCAAGCCGCGACCATTTGTTCCACAATCTCACCGCCGGATTATTTTTGATCACTTTCATGGATTATCCCATCCGAGCATACGCTCAACGGTACGTCTTATTACCGAACGTTTCGTATGGCACAACGTACGGAAAGATATCCGCCAATGGGCAAAACACTGTGTTACGTGTCAAAAGGGCAAGATTCATAAGCACACCCGTGCTGCCCTTGCCACATTTCCCCAACCTGACGCGCGTTTCAAACATGTGCACCTGGACATTGTAGGTCCCTTACCGCCATCCAAGGGTTACACCTACATTTTGACGTGTGTGGATCGATTCACACGTTGGCCTGTTGCCACGCCTATGTGTGATATTTCATCAGAGACTGTTGCTCAGACGTTTGTTCATTCATGGATATCTATCTTTGGCGTTCCAGCTACTATCACCACAGACAGAGGATCTCAATTCACCTCTGCATTGTTTCGGGATGTTAGCCAAATGATCGGATCAACACATATGTGTACGACGGCATACCACCCCGCGGCAAATGGATTAGTCGAACGGTTCCACCGTCAATTGAAAGCTTCCATCACCGCTTCCTCGTCCAGTGTGCATTGGTCTAAACGGCTACCCATCATTCTGTTAGCAATCATGAACACGGTCAAGGAGGATGCTGGATGTTGTCCCTCGAAACTTGTTTTTCGTACCGCACTACGACTGCCTGGCGAGATGATTCTTGACTCCCGCCACACCGGTGAGCTCTATAATTCCTCATACGCCGCGAGATTGAAGGAGCAATTCAAGTCTGTTCGTCCCGTCCCAACGCGCCCCAACAACCGTCCCGCCCAATTTCATCCCGACCTCTCAACCTGCCCCTACGTTTTTGTTCGTGTCGACGCCGTGCGAAAGCCCCTACAGCCGCCCTACGACGGTCCCTTCAAAGTTTTGGTGCGCAAGCCGAAATATTTTGTCCTGGACAAAAACGGAACACGAGACTCCGTCAGCATCGACAGGTTAAAGCCAGCCTATATCGATTCCTCATACGGTCAACCTTCTTCGAATGACTCTAATGTGGTATTCCCGTCAACCCCTCCGACCCAGCCAATGACCGAGGACCCTGTTTCCCTCTCCCAACCAACCGACAATACTCAACCTACAGTTTCTCGCACGCGTTCTGGGCGCTGTGTCTCTTTCCCCGCCCGGTTAGCAGAGTTTATTCCCTGATTTTTCGATCGTTGATCGATCCGACCAACGCTCTAGGGGGGGAGCTCTGTAGCGTTTCACATTTTCATACATTTTGTATCGTTGTTTTACTAAACTGTAACCGCATAAAATTTGAATATATACTTTTCCGTCCAACCGCGCGTGGTTCGTTCTGCCTCGTTGTGCTAGTCGACTGTTCTGTGCTGACTGTTCTGTGCTGACTATTCTGTGTTGACTGTTCTAACGGAGTCGAGCTCCTTTTCAGCTGTCTCCGGACCTTTTTTCATCACTCGTTGTCCGTCTTGGATTTATTGGGAGCGGATTATTCCGTGTGTAGTGGAATATACTTCCTCAACGTCCGTGAGTTTCCATTGTCATATTTTGTTTATGTTTTATCGTGTTGTTCGTATTCTACATTGGTGTTTTTCCGCTACACAGTCGTCTCTCATAGTAAACTATTCCTTTACGAAGACGACATCAAAGTAGTAATTCCCTTTCTATCTTCTGAAACACAAACTTGCATTGTCACACTAAACAAAGATTTGGATGCATTATTCGAATGGGGTAAAATTAATGGTCTCTCATTCTCTGTAGAAAAATCATTGTTCATGCCTTTAAGATGTGCAATTCCTTCTTAATAATAATACTATTCGAATTATCGATTGCACACGTGATCTTGGGTTCAAATATTCAGCATCGCTCTCATTCAATGAGCATATACATCACGTGATCTTGAAGGCAAAGCAGAGTGTTAATATGATTCATAAGTTCTATACTCTCCCACACTGTAAGTAAGAACTTTATAAACTTTTCACCATACCCCTCTCTGATTACTGTAATATAATATATAGCAGTATAAATAAAACCGATACCATCCTCTTGGAAAAAGTACAACATACTTTTACCAAATCAATCACTGGATATAGCTCAAATCGATCATATAGAGAAAGATGTAAGCAGCTCAAGCTAGAACCATTATGGTTCCGTAGAATTAAACACAACCTAATACTGTTCTTTTGAATAATATCTTCTGATAATATAGACATATATTGGTCTATTCGCTTCCGACAAGGTTCTAGTTATAATTTAAGAAATCAAGATAACCTAGTGAAATTACCTAGATCCTGTACGAAAGTTAGAAGTAACTTCTAACTAAATAAATACGCTAAACTCCGGAATATTCTTCCGAAAAACATAAGACTTTGTACTTAACTATGTGATTTCAAATCACATCTGAATTCATTTCTCGCGGTTGAAAAATCAATGAAACTTCTTAACCTAGATATCTCATTAGATGAACTATACAATCATGGTATTGCTGGATATTAAGAGTGATAACAGTTTTCATACTTTCATTATGAACAGTCACTCGGTCCCTTATTATTTAATTTTCAGAATACTTCTTTACATCCATGTGAAGGATTCCGGCTCACAAACAAGGCAACACTGCAACGCTGAATCTTCTACGAATACCCACAAAAAGACACTCTCCATTCAAAGCTTATATTCGACAATAATAATGTGTTCCAACTGAACATTTTTGAAGATCCTGACTATTCGAGATTCCTCACATCTTCGATGTTCCGGTCCTTCGTTCTTTAATATTCTCCGTGTCATTTTTCCGCTCACCCGATTTTCTTTTCATAAAATAACTGCTCATATAATGAATTTCTGTAAAACTGATTGATTATCATTTACCTTGACCATTTTAACGAACGAAGAATTACCAGTACGTATGACCTTGAAAATGTTAATAATTATTGTTCATTTTTTATGCTTCATGTATACAAACAACTCTGATAATTATCGATCATGCATAGCATGCCTCGGAATTCCAAGAATGAAATATTTATTCATTTATGTATCTAAATATATAACCGAATAAATCATCTACACCGATCACTAGACTACAAAACCTCTGAAGGCACGGCGGATAAAGATGCTCAGTATCACCCTCCGCAGGGTCGAAGCGACTACCTCGTTCAGCACTTTCAATTTGTGTGTAATGCCAGTAAAATGGTAAACCAAAACAAAACGATATAGAAAAGTGGATTACATTGGTTTGATGGAAGCAATGGTAGCTTTCAATGAACGTAATATAAATTTTAGTGATCCGGACGCGCATTGCACAACCCCGACAGATTACACAACCATCATGATCCATTTTAATTCTACATATGTCCCGAAACATAATAGCATAGAACCACACTTCAAATTTTGCAGTCGGACTATAAAATGGCTAAAAAAAGCAAAATATGGCACGGGTCTTTCCCAGGGTAGCCAGAACTGATTCGATCTGGCCAAACTTTCGCGAATTGCGAAATCGAGCTGCTTCAGCTGGCAGTAAGAATGCAGCAAAATCACAAACTGCTTTATCGAACTGGTAACAAAAATACGAAGCTAAATCCCGGTGTTTTTCCGATCACGGCAGATAACGGACTAACTTATTCTGTGCTGGACACCGCTAATGCCCTCGCTTGTTTTTATTCACGTGTTTTCACCCCTAAGAATGCATTCAAATCATCGGGATGTCAGCGCACATTGTGCCGGAGTCTATATGCGATATATGCATCAACTCTGAAATAGTGCAGCACCACCTTCGCAGCTTGGATATAAACAAGTCTCCGGGAGCTGGCTGAATCAAACCTGCAATCCTTATTTTATGCAGCAATTAATTGAGCGAACCACTTTGTGATTTATTTATTCGCTCGTTGAGGGAAGGTGTTGTACCGACCGACTGAAAGAGTAATAATAACACCCATCTACAAAAGTGGAACTTGTTCAGATTCAGCAAATTACCGCCCTGCTACATTTCTTCCAGTGATCTCAAACGTTGTATAGCGTATTGTGTGCGAAAGAATTGTGAGTCATGTCCAAACCGAAAACTTGTTGTCCAGAGAGCAACATGTATTTCGGAAATCTCGGTCTCGCTTGACTAACCTACTGGAGACAATTGAAGATTGGACACATGCAGTTGATGATAGTGGTGCGTGCATGCATGTTCCTTGGACATATCAAAGGCGTTTGATCGCGTGGACCATTCTCTACACCCGAGCAAGCTGGAGGATGTTGATATTAATTTGCGACATTCAACCAGGCTGAGAAGTTACCTTTTTGATGGCAAGACAATTCTACGTATCGATGGTGTGATATCTGGGGAAATCGAAGCATCTGGCCGCGTCCCACATGGTTTGGTACTTGGTCCGGTTCCATTTTGGTCCTTATTAACGACCTTCCGAAACATGTTACAGCCAAAATGGTTCTCTTTGCGGATGATGTTAAAGTTTGTATGCGAATCACGTCGAGCGCGGACTGTTTGCGCTTACAAAGCGGTTCGGATATAGTGAATAGATAGTCGGAACAAAACAAACTTTTATTTAACTTCCTGAAGTGTCAAATGTTGTATTAAGGCAAAAACTTTCATAGTCAGAGAAACTTGGATCAAAACAACTGGAATGCACAACCAAAGAAAAAGTCCTCAGCTTATGTATTGATGAAAGTCCTAAGAAGAGCATGCAATACGAATCAGTGTAAAAACGAGCTAGCCGCATGCTGGGCTTGCTTCAGCGTATTTTCGGACATTTGTTACGTGAATCATTCCCCATGCGCATAAATACTCATATTCACCCAGTGATGGATTACTCAGTGCAAGCTTGGACACCATGGATTCAAAAGGACATCAAACTGCTCGAGAGGATTTTTCACAGCGCAACTCAAATGATTTGCTGTCTCCGCAACCTACCAAATGATAATCGACTAGTGCATTCTAATTTAGATACACTGCTCGCAGACGGGTCCGATTTGATCTAATCCTAACCTATATAATAATGAACTCAAAGATGCATCTATTTCGGCTCCGGTCAAGCCATGTTACACGTACTCACCCACTGGCATTTGATATTCCACATTCCCAACGGAAATGCAGTCGGTTCTTCTATTCGGTGCGCGTTTGTTTTTCATGGAACGCCCTACCGTCAAATGTTGTACAATCATCTAGTGAAAGGATTTTTAGGAACAAATTATATATATTTATGCGTAGTAATTTCACCCTACATCCCGTTCATATTACATGATCTTTAATAAAACAAATATTTTTTCCACCAAACCGCGACAATACATGACATTTTTGTAAATACAAAAATTTTGAACTTTTCTAATGCCTCAATTTATTTTGTATATACATTTATAGTCCGTATGCGAATAACCTGTGGTGTTGTACAGGTACGCGATTTGTTATAACATAAATTCTTGAATCTTGAATGTTGACTTTGTGATCCTGTATATGAACAATGTGGTTCTATGTAAAGATTCAATATAACGGTGACATACAAGTTTATCTTTTTTTCGCACTCCACCACTGCTTAACGCCACACTGAAACTGATCATACTATATCAACGTGTAGACCCCCCTAACCCTAACACTAACACTAACTCTTACCCTAACCCAGACCCTAAACAAACCCTAAATCTAACCCTTAACCTAACCATAATCATAACCCTAACCCTAATCCTAACCTCAACCCTAACCCCAAACGTAACCCTAACAGTAACACTCACCTAAACCCAAGCCTTATCCCAAACACTTACCGTAACACAAACCCACCTAATGATGGCAAACCGCAAGAAAACCGGTAGTGGTTTGTAAGGGAGGGGGATGTGAACACAACAATTTATTTTAATTTTGAAAGCACCTAGAGCATTTGCCAAGAAATTACCTTGTGTTTCTGTGTTTAAACGTCGTATTTATTTGTAAGAACCATATATAACGGTGGCATACAAGTATAACTTTGTTTGTCAGATAACCAATTTTTGACGACTCACTAAAACTGATCTTACAATATCAAACTAATGGAGCATAACATGGAGTAACTGGTATTGGTTTGTAAGTTATGTTTTTTCAATGCGCATCGAGGACTTGATCAGGAATGACTTTGTGATTGTGTATTTGAAAATCGATGTTCTTTGAACGAAACCATTATAACTGGGGCTTATATTTATAACTCTGTTTCAAGGCTGACTGAATTTGATTTTACTATATCGACATGATGAGTGCAAGAAAACCCTTAGTGGTGTGTATGCGATGGGGATGTGACCACAAGAAGACTTTGGTATTTTGTTAAGCTGCTGTACCAAGTTCCAAAAACATCTTTGTAATTCTGTATATGAACATCGGGGTTCTTTTTAAATGATTGTGTAAAATATATATATATATATATATAGGCTCACTGAAAATGGTCTTACCTTTTCAAACTGATGACGGCAAACTGTCAGAAAACTTGTAGTGCAGTGAAAGGGATGGCGATGTGTGCATCATAATACATTGGTCTTTCGATAAGCACCACCAGCATTTGGCCACGAATCACAATGTGATATGGTAGTTGAATATCAGAGATCTTTAACGGAATCATATATGACGGCGTCATAAAATGTTGATGTTGTTTAACAAATTAAAACTGTTTCATGGTTCAATAAAGTTATGGCATTTTTCTGTAAACATTTTTGTTTGTATAAATCAATGTACACTTTTTGAATTGTACCCGGATTTTACGAATATATATTTTCGTTTGCTCGGAGTTGCTTTTCTCATCTCCTTTCATACCCGTACTGCGTGCTTGGAGTTCTGACTGTGGATTGGGGAAAGATTGCTTGCCTGCTATAAAGGGACCTCTCCATATTTCAGCCGCACCTGATTCTTGGATTTACCGCGGTGATAATACTTTGACGTTTGAACCGGAATAATCAATCACCAAGCCAAGGAGAATCGGTTCAATTCAATCGAAGATTTATTGTTAGTTGTTACCCTTTTACTTTTTACACACATTCTGTATATTCACGTAGCCTGAACCACCACAAATTGGTGAGCCCGATTATTTTCGCTATAGCATACTCCCCACTATTTTGATTGCGTAGCATATTTTTACATTTTTCATCAATATGGACAGTATTCCACAGGCAGCATCTATCCCAGCAGATATTGGTCATTTATCATTTTCTGAGTTTGGCGTAGCAAACCCTAGATTATGGTTCGCTCAAGTAGAAGCTATTTTCGAAACTCGACGCATTGCTAGCCAAAAAGCAATGTACTGTTACGTCATAGGACGTTTACCACACGCATTCGCATCCGAAGGTGCTGATATCATATACAACAGACCCGCCGATAAACCGTATGATGTACTGAAATCAGCTTTGATATCGCGTATAGCAAAATCTGATGAGAAAAACTTACGCAAATAACTCTCGTGTATCGAACTGGGTGACAATACACCGTTGCAACTCCTTCGACGAATGATCGAGTTACAGGATACAACACCAGTTGGCGAACCGATTTTAAAAGAATTGTGGCTGCAAAGACTACCCAGCGATGTTCGAAAAGCACTTTCGGTGGAAGAAGATTACAAGTTAGATAAGCTTGCTGCCATCGCCGATCGAGTATATAAAAATCATAAGTCAATCATTGCAGTAGTACAATCGCCACATAAATCAACTTCTTTAACTTTAGAATCAGAGATCTCCGAGTTAAACTCGCGACTCGACGAACTTTGCATGCACATACACACCTCACGAAATGATCGATCTCTGTCATCACAGAGACACAGTCCGAATGGACGATATTCACGAGGTCGGAGTAAAGGGCCAGGTCTTTGCTATTACCACCGCAGATTCGGTGAACGCGCCTACAAATGCACCAGACCCTGCAGTTTTGTTTCCAAATCTAACGAGCAGGGAAAACGATTATATCAGGCATAAGGAACGGCTGCACTGCCTGGCAACAAGGTTAGCCGTTTCCTCTATATCTCTGACAACACAACGAAATTGCGTTTTCTGGTAGACACCGGTGTGGAACTCAGCGTCATCCCACCTACCGAAACCGAAAGCAAGTGTCCGTCGGGATTGACCCTGCAGGCGGCCAACGGTACTCGGATAGCCACTTATGGTCATCGGTCCCTCGTGGTAGACATGTGCTTGCGAAGATCGTTCCACTGTGTGTTCACCATTGCAGACGTGAAAACTCCGATTTTGGGTGCAGATTTTTGTCTAATTTTAACCTCGCTGTTGACATAAGCCAACGTAGGCTTATTGATAACATTGAGAAGTTAAATTCAATGGGCAAATACCATTACACACCCATACAGTCTATTCGAGTTTTAACTCCAATCGTCACACAGCCTTGTAAGCAACTCATAGTCCAGTTTCCAGGGATCTTCAAACCACAGTCATTCACAAATGTGGTCAAACACCAGGTCGAATACCACATTGTCACTCGTGACCCTCCAGTTTTTGCCGAACCACGTAGACTAGCTCCAAACAAACTGGCGATCGCCAAACAAGAGTTTGAACATATGTTGGAGCTAGGAATCATCCGCCTGTCGACCTCACCATGGGCTTCTCCACTACATATGGTTGAAAAAAGTACCGCAGATACTTGGCGCCCATGCGGAGATTATAGGGCACTTAATCGCATTACGGTACCAGACCGTTACCCCATTCCACACATCCACGATTTTACGGCGTCCCTAAACGGAAAAACCGTGTTCTCGAAGCTTGACCTAGTACGCGCCTATCACCAAATCCCAGTTGCGAAGGAAGATATCCCTAAAACGGCTGTCACGACACCATTTGGCTTATATGAATTCGTACGAATGCCATTTGGCCTCCGAAATGCCGCACAAACTTTCCAGCGTTTTATGGATCAAGTATTTAAGGGATTGCCCTTCGTATACGTTTATATTGATGACGTGCTAATTGCTAGCAACACATCGACAGAACATGTTGAGCATCTTCGAGAGGTTTTTCAGCGCCTATCTCAGTATGGTATTGTCGTGAATCCAGATAAATGCATCTTCCATGTGGAAACACTAGACTTTCTCGGTCACCGCATCGATTCCACCGGAATTAAACCCGTTGAACAGAAAGTCTCTGCCATCCGCGATTATCCATGCCCGAGTTCAATCCGCCAGTTGCGCCGATTTTTGGGCCTAGTTAACTACTATAGACGATTCATTCCTCATTGCGCGAAGTTAGCTCAACCGCTTACAGATTTACTTCGCTGCAAAGAAAGAAATTTTTCAATGAATCCACAAGCGATCGAAGCTTTTGACGCGCTTAAATCCGCCCTTGAGCAGGCGACAACTCTGACTTATATATCAGCTGAGACAGATGCTCGCTTATCGCTTGTTACCGATGCATCAAACGAAGCGGTAGGCGCAGTACTCCAACAAGAGGTCGATAACACGATTAGACCCCTAGCCTTCTTCTCACGCCGACTGCAGCCAGCGCAGACACGATATAGTACCTTTGGTCGCGAGCTCCTCGCTGTGTATTATTCCATTCGCCATTTCCGGCATTTACTCGAAGGTCGCAGTTTCACGTTTACACCGACCACAAACCGTTAACGTTTGCTCTTTCTGCACCATCGGATCGATATTCGCCTCGAGAAATACGTCACTTGGATTATATCTCGCAATTCACGAGCGACATTCGATATCTTTCCGGCCCGTCAAACACGGTTGCAGATACATTCTCTCGGATTCAGTTAAGTGCTATCGATCTGCCTGGAATCGACTTTGAGCAATTGGCACGATCGCAGCAAAATGACCCAGTAATAAACCGGTACATTACTTCCCAATCAGGTAAAATCCGCCGTATTCCGATTCCTAATTCCAATTTTTATCTGGTTTGTGACATGTCTACTGATAAAGCCCGTCCGATTGTCCCATCAGATTTGAGACGTACCGTATTCGAGCATTTGCACGGTTTATCACATCCGGAATAAGAGCTACTCGAAAGCTGATTAGCTCTCGTTATCTTTGGTCCGACATGCATAAAGACATTCAACTTTGGACCAAGAGTTGCCTCCGATGTCAACAAAGCAAAGTCCAACGTCACACCATCAGTTCCCCTGGTGTATTTCCACCTGTTACGGAGCGCTTTCAGCACGTTCACTTGGATCTCGTTGGTCCATTAGCGGTCTCTAACGGTTGCACCTATATATTGACCTGCGTCGACCGTTTTACCCGTTGGCCATTGGCTGTAGCCATAAGGATATCAGTGCAGAAACGGTTGCGAAAGCTTTCGTTCAACATTGGATCAGCAACTTTGGTGTACCGAACACTATTACCACTGACAGAGGTTCTCAATTCCAGTCAACGCTTTTTCGGGAATTGAATAGAACACTCGGTACAAAGCACATACAGACTACAGCCTAACATCCTTCTTCGAATGGCTTAGTCGAGAGATTTCACCGGCAACTCAAAGCCGCAATCATGAGCCACAGGAATTCAGAACGTTGATCCGATTCATTGCCTTTGGTGCTTCTTGGTATCCGTATAACCGTGAAAGAAGACCTGGGTTGCTAAGCTGCTGAGATGGTGTACGGGAGTACACTTAACCTACCTGGCGAATTTCTGACATCTTCCGATTCACTAAATGATATTACAGCTCCACAATATGTTAGTCGCCTTCGCAGCTTTTTGAATTCATTACGAGCTATCCCAACTCGCCAACAAGCTCAACCGTTCTATATCCCGGCAGACGTGTCTACCCGCGACTTTTTGTTTGTGCGCGCCGATCATGTACCTCGACCACTTCAACCGCCGTATACTGGCCCGTACAAGGTGCTCAGTAGGCATCCCAAGTATTTCGTAATTGAACGGAATTAAAGTAGCCTATGTCGAACCGGCACCAGAGGCGGAAGAAAATAACCCGAACGTTGCTCCTCGAGATTTTACCACTCCATCCCCCAATCCCCCTTTACCCCCGTGTATCAAACAAACTGACCTTAACAGGCAAACCCGATCTGGTCGTAGAGTCCATTTTCCATCAAAGTTTGATGACTTCACAGCTCAACGATTTCTTCGAGCGTCTTCTATAGGCCCGACGCTCTAGGGAGGGAGTACTATGGCATTTTTCTGTAAACATTTTTGTTTGTGTCAATCAATGTACACTTTATGAATTGTACCCGGATTTTACGAATATAAATTCTCGTTTGCTCGGAGTTGCTTTTCTAGTCTCCTCTGATACCCGTACTGCGTGCTTGAAGTTCTGACTGTGGATTGGGGAAAGATTGCTTGCCTGCTATGAAAGGACCGCTCCATATTTCAGCCGCACTCAATTCTTGAATTTACCGCGGTGATAACACTTTGACGTTTGGACCGGAATAGTCAATCGCGAAGCCGGGGAGAATCGGTTAAATTCAATCGAAGAAATATTGTGAGTGGTTACCTTTTTACTTTTTACACACATACTGTAAATCCACGTATCCTGAACCACCACAAAGTGATGTGTTGCATTAGGCAACACAAGGCATTAGTTTTTCAAATGATTATCGATCAATTAACCAAGAATTACTTTGTTATTCTGTATGTAAACATCACGATTCTTCGTATGTACCCGATATCACAGTGTCTTAAATTTATAACTTGATTTACTAATGTACCGCCGTTCAAAAGCTCAATAACATTTAAACAATGTTATTTATGTATGCTACTATTATATGTGGTTCTTACAATAAAATACGACGTTCAAGTATAGGATCATAAAGTGATTACTTGACAAGTGATAGATGCGCATTTAAAAAACCAATGTAAATCAAATGCCGGTTTTTCGCTGATAGGAGTCAGTAGGGTGATATGGTAGGATCATAATCAGTGAGTCATAAAGCAGTGGTTGTAACGACTAAAGTCCCAGATTAACCCGTTTCTTAGTTCGACAATTCGAAACAATGATTCGACTTTACTACGGTTCAAGTAACAAGATTAATAGACAATAACAATGGACAAACCTCAACTGTACCGGGTTGTACAAATGATGTGAGCCAAAAATGCTCAAATGTTCCAAATGACAACAATAAATTCAGCCAATGCTGACAAGATAGACTGTCAAATTATAAATGCAAAGGGATAAAATTACCGTCAAAAATGTCTATTAAATACTACACACCCAAATTGTTGTCAAAATCTAAGTGCCCAAAATGGCAACTAAATTCAACAACAATGTCCGACAATTGCATGAATAATGAATTAAAACAAAAGGTACACCAAATATGTAAACAGGTTTCCAATTAGACTATTACAAAAGCAAGGTTCAACATCTTAATTATGAAGTAATAATAAACAAAACCAAATTCAAGTCACAAAAATCAGTATTTTATAAAAGTCGGAAATAGAAAGGAAAAAGAAGAATTTTAAAGCTACATGACACTTAACATGTCTCTTATAGTTGGGTTTTCATGAATGACATTTTTGCCTTAAGTCCCGAGCTTGGCATTCGCAGACATTCACTCAAACTTGCTAAGGAGCGATGTAGACTAGACCCCCGAATGAACTTTTTCAGCCTCCGCGTGGTAAATTACAGAAACCGGCTTACAGACGAACTTATATCCTACTGTTCTGTAGCGAGTTTTAAGAACAGTTTGAACCGCATCTGAGGTAAGTTTTTCCTGAATTTTCCCCCTAATTTCTATGCAAGATTAGGAAGTTCATCATTTTAGCGTTGTCTGGTATGTAAGTAAATGCTAAAATTTTGATTTTTTTTAATACACATCTCTTCTTTAGCTTAACTTTCACCGTACTATGGACGAAAAACTATATTTATTTTTCAGCACTATTCCTAACAAGGTACTTCCTATATTCAACCCGGATAATCCCTTAGCGTCGCGATCTTCGAGGATATCCAAATCATAATAAGCAAAACTGCTTTAGCAGTGGTGGTTGCTTCTCCGCAGCTTTCCATCGGAAGAAATTCTGGACGCTCGATTGGCTCGTTATCCACTTACTATCCTGTGCAACAGAACTGAACTGAACTGAACTGAACAGTGAGCTCAGGTATACAAGTATAACATAGTTTACAACATTACCACTATTTCAACGCTACTGTATATTAAATTACTGTCTTTTCCATGATGATGGCCAACAGCCATAAATCTGTAGTATTGTGTAAGGGATTGGGATGTAAGCGACACAAAACTTCGGTCTTTTATAAGAGCCTTGAGCACTTGTACAGGAATCAATTTGTGATTCGGTAATAGAATCTAAATTATTGTTGGAATAAAATTTATATGATTGTCTTGAGTGAAAAAAATTATTTTTCCGTTAATCAAGTTTAAAATCAGGATAACTGTAGAAATTCACTCATTCCGAACTGAATTATCACTTTTGATTTAACCACCAATAGAAGATCAACTAGGACATCGACCTTCACATTATATTTTACAACATTTCAAATGCAAGAATCAATCAAAGTCGTTCTATCAACATCGGTTACGATAGCGATCTTGGGGATGATCATAATTCTTCAGAACGCAGGTATATAGTTTATCTACACGTTTTTATGAACAATATTTGTTAATGTTTTTAGGATACAAAGTGTATATGTGATGATTGTTTGAATAACAATCAATATTAATCAATAATTCTGTAATTCAAATTCTCGTTGTTAGTTACATTAATTAATATACATGCTGTGTGATTGAGTGGCCGTGGGTAATTCTCAATTTTATTCCTGGGTTGGTTATTTCGCTTAATTCAATACAATTTAATTCATTACAATTGGCGTCGCGATCAGCTATGTCGTTTCCACAAAATTTCGGGTCTCTCAATATTCATGGAACCCCCAGAGAAATCGAAGATAATCTGAAAGGTTTTGAACTTTGGTGTCTCACCATGGGTGAAATGCATGATTCAATTATCACTGCGCATTTTCTTACTTCAGCAGTAGAAGATGCTTATGCTTTGCTGAAAACTTTATCATTCCCTATCCTACCTGCCAAGAAGACTTTCAATGAATTGAAATAAATTCTATTATCGCATGTCACTCCGAAAAAATTCGAAATTTCTGAACGCGCACGCTTCAATACAATGCAAAGACAAGCAAACCAATCTATTCGTCAATTTATTCTGCAATTGCAAATCCAACCTATGAAAATGTCAAGAGAATATGTGAACATTATGAAGATGTTTCAAAAGAAATTAATCGTCAAATAAATGCTGACACTCAAACTTTTGTTCGGAACCTCTAGATCTAAGCCCCAGTCCAGCAACCGACCACAGCAACAACGTGATTTTGATGTCAAACCAGACAGAGTAAGCAAATTCGGCACAAGCAAGTCTAATTTTGACAATCAGAAGATTGGAAAATGTGCATCTTGCGGCAAGTTACATTCTCGATTTACTTGTCCATTTCGTAATGCTAAATGTTTTAAATGTGGTAAACTTGGACATATTCAGTCAGTTTGTCGAAATTCTAAGACATGTTATGTGCATAGTAATGATACAAAAGTCGTCAATGTTGAAAATCAAATCAGCTCACTATCATTATCAGTGTCATCATACACAGTGTCTCATACTCGTAAACGTATATTCAGTAGTTATGGTTCCAAAGAATCTATACTTGATACAGAAAATGAGGAATCATTGATTTTATTGGATGACTTGGAACATTTTGTCCATGATGCTCGAATCCATCAATCTGACATTTCGATTCACGGCGTTACAAGACATTCTGTACCTGTTGACGGAGTTTGCTCTATTCCAGTCAGATATGGTCCTGCCAAACCAGTTGAGTTTTCATTCATTGTCACGAAATCTAGTCCACCTATCCTTAAATTAAAATCGCTGAAGTTACACAATATTGAATTTTCATTTTTGTCTACAAGTTCATTATCAAAATTTGACTCTCATCCTATAAAAGATTTAATTCGTCAGTGTGCATCGCATTCCGGTGGCATGAACATAAAACCTGTTTATTTAGAAATAACTGGTAATCCTATATTTTTGAAACATCGCCTGATTGCATGTGGTCTAAAAGAACCTGTCGGAAAAGCCAAGGCTTTAATGCATACAAACGATGATGATACCTTAACTATGCCGCTTGGCGAAAAACGAAACGTTGACTTCCATACATCCTATCATAGTATGGAGAACGCACCCGTTACTCGGGATATTCGAACTGCATTTGGAAAGACAGTTCAACCGATTTCTAACAGTGCCATTGATCGTGCTATAGCTCTTTTGTTTGATGATCAAAATTTGACTTTCCTATCAACCGACTCAAGTGCTACTCCTGTTAACACGTCCACATCCAACCGTATCATTGGTTCAAACGGAAAATCTAGTTTTCATTACCAAGAAAGTGGCTTCATAGTAAGCAAACTTCATCATTCATCAGATACCATCTCAAATAAATCATTGAACTCATCTTATCAAGCAAATTCAGCACTGCCTTCTAGCTCATCTAAACGATCGTCAGATAATGTACCTTTCAAAACCTCTCAAGGAAAAGCGTTACTGGCACCTTCGACTACTGCCATTGAAAAAGCGAGACAATTGTTGGCAACTGTGGATGACGTTTCGGGTTCACTGGAACCTCCATGTGTTCAATCAATTCAACCTGCAGTCTTTAGACATGCTTCTGATGAACAAGCAACAAACTTATCACACACTTTGTTTTCTGAGAATACTGAATCAAGTGAACCTGTCAGACGATCGGAAAGACTGAGGAACAAACCTTTTCAAGATTACAAGAATCCGAGGACGATTAGAAGCTGCGGTGAATGTGATGATTGTTTGAATGTCAATCAATAATAATCAATAATTCTGTAATTCAAATTCTCGTTGTTAGTTACATTAATTAATATGCACGCTGTGTGATTGAGTGACCGTGGTTAATTTTCAATTCTATTCCTCAGTTGGTTATTTCGCTCAATTCAATACAATTCAATTCATTACACTATATTAAAATTCTAAATTATTTTAAAAGACTATTTTATTTCAAATAAGAAGTTAGGCATTCTACTATGATATATAACACTTGTAGCAGAAAAACGGATAAGGTATTTTTTTATTTATTATTAATTATTTCATCAGGTATTTATTCCATTGTATCAAGTAACAATTCTCCTTCGTATAAGTTTCATTCATGAAATTTTTTATTGAAAGTTTCCGCAGCACAATGTCAATTTACTATTGCATTGCAGATAAAAGCTACTAAAATTTAAAAATCTGTTTCACTGCTAAGTTCACATAACCCAATTTTCATTTTCATAGAACCAACCAATATATATATATATATATATATATATGCATATATGTCTGCAAACTGATCAGCGTTCTATTACATGGATTAAAGATAACCAAACAACGTTTTTAACACAAAATCTCACGGTTTGATATTGTTTCAATTAAGAATCGACATAAGAGATTCAGACTATGGTGAATATAAAAGACTGAATGCGACTGAGAGATCATTGATGGCCTCGAATCGAGTAAATGAATTCGTTTTGCAGTTTTGTTAATTGTGTCCATGAATCATCTGTGCTCGTAGCTTTATGAAACTTCCAGGATATTACCCCTAATTCTATCCATTTTCAGTTTGCATTCGTAGTTTGAGTATTTTGTTTGAGTAGCTTTCTCTGAAACGAATATTTTCTGTTCATTGAACATATATGTCAGCCACTGACTATCCGGATCGGAGTTATCCAGTTGTACAGAACTGGTGTATTGTAGATTGACAAACAGAGCGAGTTTGTTCACTGTTCCGGCCGATTTTATTGCGTCAAGGTTTCGCAGTACGTTATAAACGTAATCAAATAATAGAACAGCGTGATCGTGTCATCCGGTTTGTTGTTTATCGACAATATTTTCTGCAGTGGTAGAATCATGAGTGTTTATTAGGTCAGACGAAATATTTTAGTCTTTTCCTTTTATACGAGTTATTCTTTAAACGTAGTTATGAGTGAGTGCGTAATCAAAGCCGGTTGGAAGTTGATGTTCAAGTGTTTGTGATACATTATGGTCCATGCTGTAGAGCTGGAGAAGTATATATCACCCGCTATCTTTATTTAAATTTCGTGCTGCGGTTTTACATACTGCAACACATCAAGCAGATGTTTTCATATGAATTTGGTTCTAAGCAACGACAAAATACTCTAATCATGGTATCATCTAAAGCCGTGAAAGTTGGGCAGCGTTACAATATTGGAAAAATTCTCGTTCACAGCTCTCTATAGATATATTGCTTCAATTAGAGTTCTACTCTAACTCCATCAACTAACCTGTCATGCCGGAATATGCACATAAGAAAAAATATGCGTTTACACTCACACTGCGATTTATACAACTGAGTTTCTGTTATGGCGATCATATCCGGCATCGTTAGATTACGAAGTTTCGTCAATTCAATTTATTTGTTAGCTAGACTGTTTGCCTTAGTATACTTGCATTAAATGGCTTTTGCGAGAATAATGACGGGATATAAATAGTCCAACTTCGAAGGAGATATAACTTAATACAGTATGTTTTCGATATATTTGCGTCTACGCAGTTTCGGAATAAATGCTCGACTCGTTTGAATTTATGAGAGCCTAATTTCGTTCGTTAAATTGAAAGAAGTATATTCATTTGAAAAAACCCTACAGCCGAACAAGTTTTGACGAACAATCCAGCTAATTCCATATTCAAAATATGTGATAAAACGTTTATTGATTGAATAAATTTTATGATTCCAGTGGTTTTCAAAAACTATGCATAGCTGTTGAAATTACGATAAATACTTCGTCATGCCGTTGACAATTCCTATTGTTGTTCATGAGATGAAACCCCGGGACGCGAAACACGTTAATGTGTGCAATTATTTCCCGTGGTTTTATCCAACAACCTTGAAGTTCATGCGATTTTTCATACGTGGAATGTCAAAGTTTACAAGTAAAAGTTGAATTGCCGACCGTAGAAAATTAGAAAGCATTAATTCTTTGTCAATCTGCTTTTGAATTGATTGAGAGATGCATGATCACATTTTTGAGCTCAATAAGAATAATTGAATTTTGACAAGATAGTGAAATTGAATTATTAATTAAAAAATGAGTTGCTGGTGGAAGAATATTAGTCGCCTAATCTATGACAATTATCGCTAGCCGCCTGAATTTTATCGTAAGAGGCTGAAAAGATTACGAAGGTTCAATGGAGGACGAGTTACTTTCCCATGAACAATACCCTGTTTATACGAGCGTCGAATTACATGATTTGACACTACTTACGCCGGCATACGCGTTTGAAACAAAGTTTTCGACTAATTCTTACTCATCTCTCAGGTAAGTCTTTCCTATGCTGATCAAGATAACCCACTTCATCTACAACACCATAGGAACACAATCGAATGAACGTGTTCATCTCGCAAAATGTTGACATCAAAATGACTGCCCGAATTTTCAATTTCTATCTGATTAATCAAAAGATTTTGTGTAAAACGGTACAGTTCAAGGCCACATCACACTGGACTCGTTTGAAGTATAATAACAAGTTGCATATCGTTCAATAGCGGACGACGGTGTCTGTCTTGTCATTTTCTCACGAATTGTTTCACATAAATGAAATGTTTTTTTTAAATTATTGCATTCGTATTCTGATCGAATTGTTTTTACCTGATGAGTGCAAACAGCACGAAAATGATCGTATGGTTGGTGTCATGTTTTTGAGTATTTTTATTTGTAAATATTAACGCGTTGCGTTGCCTGCTCTTGTGGTTTGCCAAAAAGGTATTTTACCGCATATCATTCAAATGTTTCGCTTTATCACACCTCGTCAATGCATTTAACACCTGGAGAATAACGTTTTAAAATTACTTTTTTATTCCTCAGAACCAACTGAGTTATATTATAAACATGAGATTCTTATCATCGTTTCCGGCTTAATTCATTCCATGACAAACATCATAGTCATCAGCTCATTTATAATTAGCAAAACTGAAGTGTTCCAATCAATACATAATACTGTCACAAACCTTCGCCAGCATCTTCAGTAATATCTTCCAGATCTTTATTCACATTCTCGTCGTTACCTAGTTCAATTTCCGAACTCAAATATTTATAATGTTGATTCCCATTCCTCCCATTCATCTCAACTGCTGAAATCAGCATTTAACTCATTGCAATTCTTATCATATTCATGTTAATTCTTGTCATCGATAACATAGAAATGGTGGACGTTCCTAAAATCTCATTCATCAACATCGCCGTCTTCAGCATCGTCATAGTAAGCGACATCATCTCCATCACCATCATGAAAATCGTCATTGATATAAGCGTCACCAACAACATATGCAACAACAACATCCATATCACAATATTAATCATAAGGATCATACTGAGATGACATCCACCAAAATCGTACGTGCCACTGTCATTCACGTCACTCAAAACCTGCTATCCAATTCATCATCGTACTTGACGTACAATAAAACAAATATTGATGTGTCAGTTTACATAAATTCTTTAAGTAAAACATTCATTTTATACACATCACATGTTGGAACTGAGAACTCACACAGTATTGTGGTAGAAAAGTAGTAAGCTTAACGGTCCCCATAGGATGACGAGGTATATGGAGTAAAAATATGAAATCTCTCAAGAATCCATAGAGATGGTCACACGCAGCATTGTTTGTCATATACTTATCTACTTTATAAGCGAAAATCGCAACAGATCCCGTGTGTATGATTTCTTCAGGCCAAATGTTCCAAGTTAATCAAATGCTCACCTAGATATAATTACGACGAACATCTAATCTGGAATTCGGAATGCATAAAGAACTCGAATGTTTTTGTGTTCTAGCAAGGCTATGTGGCTCTAACAAGTGTTTAAAGGGATGGTTTGCATTGTGCAAGAATTTGAATGCAAACAGGAATTCACTCTGTATCCGTCATTGCGTAAAATCTTGTAGATTTAGATTTACCAGTCAAGCTTTGAAAGACAAATTTCTGTAACGGAAGACTAACTTTGTTGGAAGATGATGAATCCTGTCAAGTTATTCGATATCCTTCCTCAGACACGGTACCAAGGATCGGATGGAATATTCCATAACAGGTCGTACATAGTTATCAATTAGCCATAGTAAGGTTTTTGGCGTAAAAAAGCGGAATATGCTTTTTAAAATACTCCAGATACTGTTGTCCTAATTATACATTGTCCAGCAAAGATGTTCAGGTTCAAGGTTGAACGACACCTAGATACTGAAATATTTTTCTGTGGTAGTCCATACTAGATCTTGAGTGCCAATATGTTACTTGTAGTGCACATATTTTCCTATCCGCAACATTATACAATTCGCAGGGCTAAATTGTAACTTATTTGTCTATGACCAAAGAAATAATGTTCACAGGTCCCGATTTAATGCCGCAATGACATTACCAGACCTAACTTGACTTGACTTACTTTGACTTAATCCCTTGAGTTCCTGGAGGAACATAGGGCCTCGGCAACTTGTCTACACTTTGGTCTGTCCATAGCAGCCAGTTTGATGTCGTTCCAGTTAAGTTCACACTTGCGGATTTCCTCTTCACACGAGCGCTTCCAAGATAGCCTTGGGCGTCCGACCCGTCTCTTCCAGATTGGGTTCCATACCAGAGCATGACGCGTGATGTCATCATAAGGTTTCAAAACAGACCTAACACGTTTCTATATTTCAATATCATCAGCAAACAGTATCCTGTTGCATTTGATATCCTCTACTATATCGTTCATTTACACCAAGCATGAAAGAGATCAAAGCACCGAGACTTGTGGAACTCTACTTTCAAGGATTCAAGAATTTGAGGATTCAAGGACTTATGGTTAAAAAAGTTAATACTCTACAGCATCACATTATTACGGTTTGAATAAAATATCAAAATTACAATAGCATAAAAGCAATAGAGAATATCAAATGTAAGATTCACGAATGATGTTCGTTTGCAAGTGCAAGTCCAATTTAGCTTTGAAAATCGCCTGGCAAGGAGAGTCCACCACATGTTGGGGTATGGAATTCCAAAGAAATATAGCTCGTACGGCGAAAAATGGCGCCAACAATGAATACGGGAAATTGGAACGTAAAGATTTAAGGTTTGTCCGCGTGTCACTTTTCCATTAATATTATTATGATAATATAATATAATAATACTATATAATAATAATATAATTAATATATATAATATTATTAACATGAAGTTGGATTTAATGTTGTGATCTGTGTGCTGTGGCATCATCTTATCATCAAATGGATTACACGCATGCAGAAACACATCGAAAGATAAGACATTTTTCACCTGTTTACACGTGTACAGAATAACGGCGGCAAAATCACATATCTGACGGGTCAGGTAAATGCTGTTTAAACATTATCTGCGTCCGTACAGACACCCCTGGTATAACGAAGCTTCTGTTTCAAAGTGAAACGTCACCAATTGAAAACTCTAGCCAATTCTTTAAAAACATCTTCCCAGTGAATAGAGTTCCAGATCGGTCACAAACATGTTACAATACACAACATATTTTCAAAATTGTTCATAACTTTTTCACAATAACACTCGTTTGCTTATGCACTCATGTACAACTTAAAGTAGCAAACTTTACGTGAAGTAATAAATTTTAATTATCTTTTCTGGCCATAGCAAATGCTGTTTATCAAACCGTTAGAATAGTGTAAACATTCGAACCTTTTTATCTCAAACATACTACTGACATTTTGTTAGTAATCAACGAAAATCTAACCGATCAACCCATCGCTGAACCTAGTGACGTGAACTCCGAAGAAATGCGCGATCAACTCACAATGCCAACAGCAATAAACCTACGAAAAACGAAAGGACCGTTTGATGGTAAATGTTTTGCAAAGCGCTATTATACACTTCGAAGAATGTTAACTTTCTTAGGGATACATGAATCAAGAATTTTCATGTTGACAAAACACACATACGTTCACAATTACCAAAGCATATTAATCAAAACCGTTCGTGAAAAAGAAATTACACATAGTCTTGTTGAATACATACAAACGGTTAATACGCAGGTGTCGCTAAATCGATAGGTAACACATATTGGTCCATCTTTTAAATGAATATCTGGAAACAAGAAGCTGTTACAGTGGCTTCGCGTTGCGCAATCGCGACAAAACTGTTGATAACAGTCAAGAATCAAGAATCAAGATTTTACGGTGAAAAAAAGCAATTGCTCTGTATGTAACAACGTGTGACAGCTATAAAAATGAAAATGATGCGTTCGCAATTCAAACGAGACCTTTGGCTTGTGTCGGTTCATATATGGTCAATATACTGGGACGGTAGTAAAGTGCTCCTTCATATTAGCATCCATTTTCGATTTGAAATCATTGATTGTAGTAGAGTTCTTAATAACCTGTCATAGTAAATTCCACAGAAAGCAAATACGCACCGAGAGGATATGACGTCTACAATTGAGTCTTCTTTGCGGTATAACTAGACAACTTGAATGACTCTGTGTATTATTTGGCGAACTGACTTTTATCAAATAACAGTTTCGAATTCCAATCTGAATGATGATACCAGATTTCTATTCCGCGGGAACGATACTATTTTCAAGCGAAATTTGGAATAACGTGCTGAGTGGACCACACAATTAGGATGCACACTGTTTGAGGATAAAAGGAGTGATTCCATTTGCTCCTGGTGACTTTGTGGTATTCAAACAAAGAAATCTGAGCATGACACACTAATTGTTTATTGAGATTTCGTTTAGTATTTCATCGGAAAAGCCGATTAAATGCGGCGTAAGATGCACTGATTCCTTGGGACTAAAAACCTGGCGGTAGTAACCTGCAAGAACTTTGACAGTCTCAGACGCAGTCGTAGTTAGACCAGGAGGTGTGCGTAGTGCTGAGATTCCTGGCTTAATTTTTGATGTGGTGTTAGGACACAAAAGCCAGAAACCATATGTTGAGCGTAAGTGCGTTGAGTGTAAGAACGCTAACCCGTGGTCCTGTCCAATTTGTATTACCATATCTCCACGATTATTCAGCACCGGTATGGCAGGTGCTGACAGTACGAAAACGAAATTGGATTTTAAAAATTTTCATTAATAAGCAGTTTCATAACACACACAGTGCTCTATCTTTGCACTCATCAATGAGAGATGATACCAAAAATTATCTTACGGTCTTCAGCATGTTGTTAGCCTCCGTCTGTCGATATCGATCATGTATGCACATAAAAATCGCGTGTTTGTTTCGTGTTCCACATCTTTCCGAAAGACAAAACAGTATGTCTTTAATGGGACCGTGTTCACGATGATAGACAGTACTCAGACGATCGACAACAGTTGCGCACTGATGGCTTGATCTACAATTAGCAAACTAGAGACGCTTTAACTTATGTTTTTGGCGACTACTCATGAGTAATAAGTACTGCGAAATATTCACGAAGTTTACCACAACGGTACACATTGGAAGCACTGGACACGAATTTCGCTATTATTTGGGCTCATCAGCAGTGCATATCTTGTCTCGGGTCTGATTTGAACCCAGGACCTTCACAATTGTAGTCTTATTCCTTACGGCAGCTGAGTCGTAAATGGAAAACATTCAGCTTCATTTTGTTAATTGGGTGGATGCCTCAGGTTTTATTGCCGTACTCTAAAGCATTTAGTAGGAACGCGCTATATAACATTATCATTGTGTCTCGCGGTCACTTTTTGGTTGCTCTAGATACGAGAGTTCAATTGATACAAAATGGCAGCTGCTCTGCCGATCCGTTTAGAAAACCTCTTGTCTGGTGTTCAGTAAATGTTGATAAATAACCAGAAAATTTTTATGAAGTTTTAGTTCTTTGGATGTTACCAAAACTGTAACTAAACCACTATATTACATTTTCCGTAAATTACCTTGCAGTTACTGAAATTACATTAAAGTACCGTGGAGACGTCTTGGTGGATGAGACAGAGCTGCAATTAAATGAAAATAATTCTGATTTATGAAAGGGCTTATCGGATACCGTTCATTTATCAATCCACGTTGAGAAGATTGGCTCGAACTCGGGTTTGACTGGAGGTTCAGAGAAAATTGCCTTTGCATGTGCAAATGTGAGTCATATTCCATAGACTCACAGATCCTAACAAGAATGTCTGAATGATTAATTCTTAATTATATCTGCCGAGTCCTTCATGCTTCTCGAACAGCGCCGTGACATACCGAGTGGTTTAGAGTATGAGGACGATCGGAAGTGTCTTAGACTCCTAATCAAAAATAGTTTGAGACATGACCATGAGTCTTGGTGTAAAGAATGCGTCTCGAAAATGGGGAGAGCGTCAGCCATGAGCAACATGATGAGACTTTACCAACTGATTCGTCTCTGTGGCCCTAAGCCGCAAGGTCTGAGTGAAACCATCCTCGAGGATGATGGCTCGCGCACAACGAGCCTTCACAGACGTTTAGAAAGATGGAGAGAATATTTCTCTCAGCAGTTTAATCAGCACCGTCCCTCAGACACCGCCGACATCCCTCAATCCACTTCGCAGTGGTCCGTGTCGCTAGCCCCGCCCAGTGTCGAAGAAATACGAAGAGAGATCCAACTACTAAAGCGACACAAGGCGCCGGGCCCCGACGAGCTCCACCCGGTATTCTTTAAGGAAGGAGGCGAGGCAGTCGTAGCAGAACTGCGCGAGATGTTCTCAAAGGTTTGGGTGGATGAGAGGATACCTGCCTCCTGGGGTGAATCGCTAGTAATACCAGTCCATAAAAAAGGAGCGCGGAACGAATGCTGCAACTATCGCGGAATTTCGCTTATTCCAGTGGTAGCTAAGATACTGGTCGCCATCCTCCTTCGCAGACTTACCCAGATTCGTGAGGGCACTTCTCGCGAAGAGCAAGCTGGCTTCCGACCAGGGCGCGGATGTGTAGACCAGATCTTCGTTCTGCGACAGTTGCTAGAACACCGTCACCTGTATCAGCGACCTACCATTGTGGTGTTTCTGGATATCAGAGACGCCTTTGACTCGGTTGACAGATCCGCCCTATGGAAATGCTTACTTCGCAATGGAATCCCATCGAAGTACGTCGCTATCCTAAAGGACCTATACGCACACTCGATAGGGAGGGTAAGGGCGTACGATAGCCTGTCAATGCCATTCAGCACCACAACGGGTGTAAGACAAGGCTGTCCAATCTCCCCGTTCTTGTTCAATTTTGCCATCGAGGACGTCCTCCGGAGTGCTCTCAGTAGTTTCTCCACGGGTGGCGTTGAGCTCCTTCCAGGTGAGCGGATTATGGACCTGGACTATGCTGATGATATTGCCTTACTGGGCGAAGACCCAACATTTATCCAACAAGCTTTGGATATGATGGTAATGGAGGCATCTAAGTACGGGCTGTTCTTCTCGCCAAGCAAGAGTAAAGTGCTCCTTCAGGACTGGTCTGGTGAACTGCCAAATTTTGCTATAAATGATCTGATTCTCGATCATGTTGAGCAGTTCAAATACCTAGGAAATCTGGTGGTTGCTGGGGGTCGGATAGAGAAGGAAATCACGTCCAGAATAGCTAAGGCCAGACTGGCATTCGCTAAACTTAAGTGCCTCTGGAAGAGACGTGATTTAAGCTTGGGAATTAAAGGACGGATATATTCCACCTCGGTAAGGACAGTATTGCTATACGGGAGTGAATGTTGGACAGTTCGCTCAGATGTTAGGAGGCTTGAGGTTTTCGACCAACGTTGTTTGCGTAGGATTGCTCACGTACGGTGGCAACACCACGTTTGCGATTCTGAGGTCAGGCGCCGCGTCTTAGGAAGCAACGGCACTAGTGTTCAGACAGCCATTAACCGACGTCGCCTCCGCTGGTTGGGGCACGTCCTGCGCATGAAACCCGAAAGGTTACCACGCCGAGCGCTTTATGCGTCAGCTGGTACAGGCTGGAAAAAAGTGGATGGCGGTCAGCCACTAACATGGAAGAGTGGCTTGAAAAGGCTCACTTCTGGTCTAGCTAGGGTTGGACGAGCGCGCTTGCCTGGATGGGGTGCAAGAGAAGGGGAGAGTGTATGGCTCGACACATTGGCAACGATGGCAATGAACCGACATCAATGGAAAGAGTGCATCATCTCTATTACTCCCTGACATTCTCTGCTGTTCAAAAACTTTATCAAAAAAATTCAAAAAATGATGTGTGTAAATGGACAAAAAAATTACCCACTGTTCCCCTCTCACTGTTTATTTTCTCACTGTTTCTACCCGAATTGTACCCCCTTTCTCGCTTTGTACATCTCATTGTTTATGTTGAACGGCGCCATATCTGTATCAGATTGTGCAAATATATATATATATATATATATATATATATATATATATATATATCTTATATCTAAAGCCGTTCCTTAGCGTTTTGGTAACTACGCCTCGAGCCGAAAGAATGTTGGATGTGGACATGCAATATTCACATGTTTCTTTTAAACCGAAGTTTGCTAGTGGGTGCAGTTCACAATGGTAAATGGTGTAACTGCTATGATCCGATACATTTATTTTAGGAAGTACGAATTTGGACCAATACTGCTTGTGTGTTGTAATAACATAAATGTCATATTGTATTATGAAATGCTTGCAAATTGCAATTCAATTTACGGAAAGCTTCTTTGCTTGTATCTCCGCTGCACACACCAAACGACTGGTTCCGTGCTGTTTGCCATCACGAAAACATCAAATACATCCGATCTAGCCAATCTTGAGGTGTAGGTGTACAAATTTCGCTCGCATACTTTTGGTTCTTATTCCTCGCACTGTTGTTGAATATAGACGGTTGTTTTAGCATTGAACTTGTATCAGCTTCCTCATTCGGAATATACTAATTTCAAGTTAGAGAAACGTGAATTTTGAAAATCACAATTTTCCGGTTTCAACCATACGTAACATACGCGGACAACATTTCTTCATATAGAGAATAACGCAGCAACTCAAATACCGTCACAAGATCTCGTCAACTCGAATATACCAACAATTGTTTCCACATTTCGGCTCAAAACTCACACAACTACGCCGCTATACTTAAAAGTGTATGTGTTTCAGTATACGTTGGACGCACTGAATCGCATGCGTTTGATTTTTCAAGCTATTGACAGCCACCGAGCGATAACGATCGCTTCGCCCAGTGTATCGACTAGCTCTTGCAAAATTGTAACCATGACCGATAACGCGACCGTACGCGTATAGTCCAATGTAATAGTCAATAGTATATTATGGTACAAAAGCTATGAGCTTAAAATATAACCATAGGATAGTCAGTACAGGGGGTCGGGTGGAGTTCAGCGGGTTCGGCGTCAATCGCCAAAGTTCAGTAAAGGGTGTGGTTATGTATCATAACAGTCAATACAGGGGGAGATGAATCGGCGAGGTTCCGTAAACGTATCTGGAAAGGAAGAGGAAAATGGGTGCAGTATCGGGAAGAAGAAAAAAAGAGAATCCATTAAACTTGTTGAGAAAAATAGAGATAAGCGTCAAGCCGCTTTTTAAAAATCGAAAGCGATGGGGAGGTTACGACAAAAACTGGTAGATCATTCCAAAAACGAGGGGTACGGACAGAAAAGAAAAATTTACGGCAGTTTAACCGACTGGGCTGGTGGGCTAGCTTGAAAACATGCCCCCGGGTTCCGGAACTGGGTGCCATCAAAAGCAGTCCATGGCACGGATGTTTGTTCTCCTTAAGGATCTGGAAAACCAGTATCAGATCACCTCGGATGCGACGGTAACTGATCGGGAACACGTTGAGTTGCTGGAGGCGGTCCTCATAGTTCAGTAAACTGAGTCCTTTGACGAGCTTTGTGAACCTCCGTTGAGCCTTCTCTAGGACGTGATGGTCACGCTTTAACCATGGAGACCAAACGGATACCGCATATTCCAGGTGGGGTCTGATGTACGCGTGTAGGAGCGAGGAAAAGAGGCGGCGGTCAAAAGACCCGAATACCCTTTTGAGGAGCCCTACGTTGCGATTGGCGACTGATGATGCGAGGAAACATTGGGCTGAGCACCCAAGATCACTTTGAACCAATACGCCGAGGTCCTTTTCTAGCATACTCACCGAAAGTTCGGTGTTCCCTAGCTTGTAACTAGGTTCGCCAGAGTGACGGATGCGGAGAGATCGGCATTTTGTGGGTTGAAAGGGAGCTGGTTCGACGTTGCCCAGTTATTAAGTGAGGTAAGATCGGCTTGCAGGTCATCACAATCATTCGAGGAAGAGAGGATGCGCCATAGCTTGATATCATCTGCGAACATCAGAAACGGCGAGTTCACACATGCTCCAATGTCGTTGATGAACATCAAGAACAGACGCGGACCGAGTACAGAGCCCTGGGGTAATCCGCATTGTATTGAAAAACAATCGGAGAGCGATTGTCTGACGCGAACGCGGAGTGTCCTGGAGCGGAGGAATTCGGCTAACCAAGACAAAAGTGGGTTACCAATTCCAAGTAGGCCAAGCTTTTGCAGTAAAATAGCATGGTTAACACGGTCAAAAGCTTTGGAGAAATCCAAGTATATAACGTCGACACCATGGCCCGCATCAACAGCCTTGGTCCAGCTGTCCCGCGCCAGAAGCAAGTTTGTTGTACAGGAGTGTCCGCGGCGAAATCCATGTTGTTCGATGGCGACAGCATTCGTGTTCTCCATAAAAGCCATCAAATCATCGGATACAATAGATTCCATTACTTTGGAAAGCACAGGGAGCAGAGTGACTGGGCGGTAATTTGCAGGATCACTGCGGTTTCCACCTTTATATATCGGGGTTATGATCCCCTGTTTCCAATCTTCGGGAACATGGGAGATATCGAACAGACGTTGGAAGTACATGGAAAGTGGTTCACAAAGTTGCACAGCAACCGCACGCAATGCTTTCGGTGTAATCCGGTCTACTCCAGGTGATGAATTTTCACGGAGCTGCATGATCTTTTTATATACACGTTCAGCGGTGAACAGAATAGTAGAGAGTCTAGGTGGGGGTGGGGTGATATTCAACGAAGATGGTTGGCAATTCTGGAATACCGGCATGTAGTGATCCTTCAGTGTATTTGCGGCTCCCATAGAAGTCGATGTGGAGCCGCCTTCAATTTTCAGTGGGGGTATTCAAGTTTTCACTTTTCTTTTGTCATATATATGACGGTATAGCAGTTTTCGGTTGTTCAGAAACCGTGCATTTAACTTGTTATGGTAATCCAGCTTATCTTGACGCACTAGAGACGTACAGTGGTTGCGTAATTGTCGATATGCTTCCCAATTTCGCGCACACTCTTCCGATCGGAACTTACTCCAAGCAGCGTTTCTGCAGCAGATCCACTTACGAGTTCTACTACGAATGAAAGTACGTAGGATACGTCGTTTGACTGTTTTGGAAGTCGATGATTGTTGCAGGAGACAGTGCCACTGGGAGACAAATCTGGACCAGGTGAGCTCAGGATCGCCATTTAACATGAAGTCGAAATTGTTAGCAGTGACAATTTCTTGAAACGCCTTGTAGTCCGTAACTACCCGTAACAGGGGTACCTTCTCGTCAAGGAATTCGGCGTAAGAAACGAAAAAAAATGTCAGGACGACGTGGTCGCTCTTTCCTAATGGCGGTTCATAATGAATTTCTTCTACCATCAGTTCCTCGTTAGTCAGCACTAGATCGAGTAAAGATGGACAATCGCCACTGCGAAAGCGTGTAGCAACATTAACGTGGTTGTACAAAGGATGACTGCTGATGAAATCATCCAGATTCGCAGCAAACTTATTTGGGCTGGGTTCGCCTACGACTTTAGGAGAGTTAAAATCTCCCATCAGCAATGCGTGCGAGTGGGGTAGTGATAAGGCGAAGCGAATGGATGCAATAATGACATCATCAATGAGGCGTTGAGTATTCGGTGGACGATATATTACTGCAACAATTGCACAGTCCCTATTTTTAAGTTGCAAGCGACACCAAAGTGAGTCCACCACGCTAAGTTGCTCTTGCGGGAGAACCTCACAAGAAAGACGTGAATTATAGTATAGAAGAACACCGCCCCCTTTAGTTGGACGATCGTTCCTGAGAATGGACATATCAGTGAGAGAAACCTCGGCATCAGTGATCGAAGAGCTTAGCCACGTTTCGGATACAGCTATTATGTCAAAATGACGAGCAGCATGCCTCAAGCGAAGTTCTGCAAGTTTGCTGAGTAAACCCTGCGCGTTCGTGTACAGACAGTTCAAGCCCTCACGCGTAAGGTTAGGAGCAGCATCACTTATAAGAATATCTAGACCGCCGATCCCGTTTGGATCGGCTCTTGTGAGTTTTTTGGGTTCGTCGAGTCCGTCTGCACCATATTCGTTCCGGTTAGTGGAAGCGGTGGCGTCAATCGCGGTTTACTGTTAATCCGCTTTTCCAGGGCCGAGCGAAGACGAACTTCTGCTGGAGCACAATGCCTTTGTCGATACCATTGTTGCAAAGCGTCATTCACCATAGATTCAGATTGAAAGGTGACCTTAAGTATGCGAGGACCAGATCCTTGGTAGCTGGGAGAAGCTGGCAAACGCTTCAGGGAAGTAGTTAAGGTATCGGTAATTTTACTCAATTGCTGTAAGAAGCGCCACTGTTCGCAATCATGAGTGGTGTTTTTGTTAGGATCACTATCATTCAGTTCAGGAACGCCATGAACAAAGATGCTTTTTTTGTCACTTTCGTGTTTCCAATCGTAATTCTCTTGCTTTTTCGCTTGCCTATCTGCCCATGATATATCGGGGAATATACGGATGGGGGACGAGCTGTTTCGAAGCATGTAAGCGGATAGAAGAACGGATTCAACATCTGCTAACGATTTTAACACGATGCGCAACAATCTTGGCTCACCAACGTGTGCCGATTTCTGGTTTCTTGACAAGCGGACCATGCTAGCCGGTTCTATGTTAAGACTTAGCTCATGACACAACTTTTTCCATTGTTCCACATCTTCAGATTGACGCGCTATGAAGCTGGGTGAATCAGTCTCGGGGACATTGGAGCAAATCACGGTAAGTGCCTCCGCTCGTGCTACCGAAACCTTCGACGTCACTGCCATGGGACTAGAAGCTCGCGCGGTCAAAACATTATTGATGCTTGTGCCGTTTAGCGGTTTGGGTCTGCCAGTGACAACACTAGATTGCTTTGTGCTGATCTTTTGTTGTACATGGATGGGATGGGCCTGCGTGACGGGGGGTTTGAATACTGACTTCTGTGCTGGTGGAAGTGATGTAACAGCGAGGCTTGAAGTAGTATGCTGTTCGTTAAACATATTTTCAAGTTTATGAAGACGGCCTTCGAGGGTAATGATAGTCTTGGACTGTTGATCTATCATATGCAGTAGACTTCGAGCCATAGGGAGATTAGTACACGCGCTACAAAACCAAGGTTTGGTGGAATTAGAGCTATGTTCAGCCAAAACCGTTGCGGTTAAACCCGAGCAGCGTGAATGATACCATACGGAGCAGTTTGTGCATTCTATTCCTTCGAGAACAGTAGTAGAACACTTAGGATTTCCACAGGAACTATTCGATTCAACCGTAGGACGGCTTTTACCGGTTGTTTTACACTCACCGGATCTTCGAGTATCCTTAGCGTTAGAACAAAGTTTTGTTTTTGATTTAACAACAACCATGATGACAAAAGCAGAATAAAAAATAGAAATCTGTCACGAGCGATGATATTCAACTTGCGCGCCGAGACGACCAATGAATCTGAAGAAGAAGAAGAAGAAGAAGAAAACTTGATTCGTTTTAAAAACGGAATTTTCAGTTAATCAAAATATTTAAAACCACAGGAATTTAGTATGAGTTTTCTACTCATTTTCTGACCGGCGCTGCAAAATTCCCCCATCCATTCAAATAAAAATATTTCGCAGCATTGCAAAAGAGTGGGGGCATCGAACGGCCTGGTTACAGTTCGCTAAGTTTAAAACGTTTCAAAAAACAAAAACAGTTCCGTGTGACTGAAAAAAATCAAAACGCATGGAAAACATTAATTGTGAGCACGGGCTGATCAAAGGCCCCGCTCCAATCTGACATCGAGGCTTGTAAAAAGTGCAAAATTTGTAAAACGGTGCTAAGTCCCAGGCTGCTTCAAGTTACATGATGCTTGTGTTAGATTTCTATTAATGCGAAATGGGACCAATCTTCATCATCCGAACCAGTGACTCTAATTGATCATGACAAATTACCAGACATCTGTTAGAAATGTAATCCATGCAAAGTGAAAGAATGTAGTTCTTTTTCAAGCGCTGAAAACTCTGATTCGATTATGGAAAAACACGTGTTCCCTGCAGAGGCGAACCTTAAACAGCAAGAAAATATTTTAGTGTCTTTTCAATCATTTGCGTGGCAAATAGCGCAAAAGCCAATTCAAAACACAGTCCTTAACCGTAAGTTTTGCAAGGAAGTCGTTATTACCGCGGAAACACTGGTTGCTCCAGAAATAAATCATAGCCTCTTCCGAAGACGCGATACGACCAATGATTCTGCGAAGCTGACCAGTAGTCGATCAAATGGGAATGTTAAGTTTTCACAGGATGTGTATAAGCTAAGACAATAGTTTGAACACGAAAATTTCTTAGGCGACAAAAATCGAATACTTAACAATCATTTTTAGTCATATCACTGAATCAACATCGCTGTCGCTAAAGAAACGCGAAGCAGATGACCAGAAATATTGTTATGATCTTTGCCTCACCTGCGTCGTTAACCCTATACGCGCGTCGTGCTACCTCACCCAGTTTACTGCGTGCAGTATTGTCGCCGGTTGAAAATATCTTGTTCGCCTCTTGCTCTCTTAGTTCTAAACAAATCTGCTGCACGAATGTTCAACGATATTTCATATGAAGAACGACAAAGTTCGTCGTAATCATCTGAAACTAGAAAAAGCATCTATAAATCGCTGAGCTGTTATCGTTCATGGTGTACTTAGTTTGAACGAGAAAGAATCCAGTAAACGACTGCAACACGAATGTAGTGATTTGACAACACGCATGAAGCAGCCGACCATTTCGGGGTCGGTGAATCCACTTATACGTGTTCCTCATCTGCCCCAAAAATAAAATCTCTAACATGCTGTTACACCAATTCTGAGTGCTTTCTAGGCACGTTTACTGAACTTTATTCACGTCCGACTGACCGTCTTTGGATTTGATTGCATGACAAAATCCTCGTTGAGTAATTCTATACACGACTCTGAACTCAACACCTTACATATGATGATTTACAGAAAAGATCGTGAAACAAAAGTTGGCGATGTCCTCATCCACTTACATGAAAGCATTTATTGTACTATACTATTCTCCGAGATATTTTGATTTATTGACCTTCTTCATAACCGTATGTTTCTCTTAGCATTGATTTATTTCCCCCTCACCATCTGCTACAGTAACTGTTCTTTCTAATTCAATACCTTTCGTATTGAAGCTCTACCATTTTAATCTAACGACACTAACCACACACATTGCGGGTACCGAAACGTTCAAAAGATTTCTTAGGGAAAGAATGACTTCCACTCCACGGTACAACCATGTACAACATAACCAGATGCGTGATACATGCATTTGTCAGTTACGATGGGTACGCCACTATCTTTCTTCTTAATGTTTATAATATACCATGTTGACACGAAAACGTTGCTCAGTCATTCAAATATCACCGTAAAAATGTGAAGAACATTAACGAAATTAGCTTGATAAACGTGCTTTACCAGACCTGTCACCGTGATTAACCAATGCGATATATGGTTTTCCAGTGCAATCAAAAGTAACGAAGTCCATCATTGCTGATGTTTTGCGGAAACACCTTAAGATAAAAAAACCGAGTCTCTAAAACACAGCATGGATTCAGAAAAAAAACGATCTCGCCTGAAAACTTTGGTGTTAGCAAAAAAGCCTGGTTTGCGCTACTGGACGCTAACATCTCGGTAGACGTAATCTATATTGATTTCTCAATAGCATTCTAGGGTGTTATTCACACACTGCACCTTACGAAATTCTTCACCTAAATCAACTATTCACGCGACTACCACGCAGAACCAGCCGGAGTCACGACTATACAGTACATATTCCTGACTAGAGACTAAACTGTCGAAGGTACTTTTATTCTGTACGTGTATGCTTTACCTGGAACTGCCTACCTTGTAATGTTGCACATTCGCCCAACTTGGATATATTCAAATCGAATTTGGACAATTTCATGTTGACCAATCTAAACATTGAAACAATATATTCTGCATCATAAAGGTTTGACCCAATGCATCCAAGTAAACTATACATGTTTACCCTATCAAACCGGTTTAAAACAATTTCTGCTCTATGTATTTTTACGTGATTCCTGAACTAATCAGTAGGCAAACAAACCCCGTTTTACTACCTATGTTATTTGTAATTCGCATATTATTCTGTGGTTTTTGTAAAGCTATGTGCTTTTTAGACCATTAAATTGAATTGAATTGAATTGAATTAAGGGGTAGATGGTAGACACGATGCACGGATCACAGAATGTGAGATGTACGTTCGAGTATAAATTAAGCTATCCGAGCCGACATAAGTTGCCTGTGGTGTCCCATAAGGATTAGTCCTCGGACCGATCTTGTTTCTAATATATATATGTTGTTGTTGACCTACTGCGGTCGATGTCGACCATGGATGTACATCACAATCGCATGAATGTTCATGTTCTACAGCTTTTGGAATGACTAAACTGTCCGATTCCGTAGGAACAATATCTCCCGCAGTGCTAGCAAAGATAGTCAGAACTCGGTTGTATTGTAGCAGTTGCACGCCGGCGGCGTGATCTGCGTTCAGCAACCAAGAGCTGTATATGCTCCATCCAGCTTGCATACGACGCTTTACACAATTCCTCCAAAGTGAGCGGTCAAGAGCAAGTTCTTCTCAGTTCGCGCGGTCAATGACAAGAGCTTTCATATCTCTTATGCAAGCATATTTGTATCGCATGTGCGGTCTGCCCATTGGTCGACTTCCTAATTACAACTCACCTTAGAGTAGATCTTTCGGTTCATGTTGAAAAGCATACCACCACTTCGCGCCTTCTGTCCTCGTCCTAAAGGCGAGTTTCAGATTCAGAGCAAAGAAAATGCCGAACAGCGTGGGAGCAAGAACACACCCTTGTTTGACACCTCGGTGAATTTCGAATGCCTCTGAACTGCAACCGTTAAAATGGACTGAGCCTTTCATGCCTGGTTGGAACAAAATTAACGAGTTTGAGCAGCCTTTGGGGGCAGCTTATCAAAGAATCTCAATCTTTACGTATAGTGTTAAACATGGGTTATTGATCTTCAAACTTGGAGTTTGCATTTTAGGTTGTCGAAATACGGAAAGCACTTAGAGTTCTTGATTTTTGGTAGATGAAGTAAAATTCCGAACTCTATGCTTAGTGAACCTATTTGAAACGAGATTTATAAGGAACCAGCCAAATCTGAAGCAAAGTGTTTATTCGTTTATCTGTAGATTGTTCAGATTGGGTTGAGCAAATACCACACGACTCAGTTGAATTTGTTGCTATATTGTGTTGAAAACCGCTTTTTATATTCTGCGTTTGAAAACAACAATATCTCGGCATTTAGCTTATTCACGATTTTACTAACACAGTCTATCTGGTGGTTGTTCATTTGGCTCGGTTAAGCACTCCACTCAAAGTTCTTCTGGACTTCTGAAACATATTTCCAAGATACTGCCATGTTAATGATCAACTTAATTTCATGTTGCTTCTATAATTAATATGAGTTAGACAATGTGGTTTCAATGCCTTGGTATCAACAAAAGGTTTCATTTTTTATTGCAATGTTCCATTTGAAGACATTCGTAAAAACCTAGAGACGTTATTTTTCTATTCCCCATTGGTTCACATATATTATCCACATGGATAATTCGTAACAGTGTATGAAACGATCTGCATACGATTGAAGCTTCCTCGAAGACTCCTTGAAAACACATCATATTGCTTTGTAGTACGCCTTCTTGTAAGAGGTCCTTTATCCCATTTGCATCCAGATAACTCCATCGAACGAAACTGCTTATTGAACAATCGCGTTAAATGTATCTTGTTTATATCATGTGTGCGTTTTCTAATAATATTAATTATTTATACGGATTTTTTGTCAATCTTAGTTTAAAGCTGAAATTTCGAAAATCCTCGAATACGGGGTCGTCATTCTTCTTCTTCTTCTTCATAAAATATATTAACGACATTAGTTAATAAGTCATTAGATGTATGTTGTATCAGACGTTGCAAGCGGTTTTCATGTGGCTTGTGTTGTGGTTCAATGTCGTACGTTCTTCTACTTGAGCAAAGTGTCCCGGATGTCTCCGCCACATTGGTGCAGATTACACTGAAATTCATTAAATTTGTTTTTATTTCAGTATTACTTTTGGAGGTAGAGGAATTCTGTTGATGGACAGTCAGTAGACGCCCCTTTGACTGTTTAAGCTGACTGACATCTGAGTCGCAGCTAGCGTTCGCATTACTAAATTGTTCAGCCTTCCGCGAATTTTCTTGAAGTAGCGGAGCATCTTCTGGAGGAACGGGATGTGGCGTTGGGTTTAGTTTGTTTTCATTTTTGAGTGAGTTATTGTGGGCAATTACTAACGACTTCAATGTTTCCTCGAATTATTGAGAACCGTTTTCTAGGTATTTGATTCAAGTTAAATTGTTTTTAGATGAAGTCAAAAAAGATGTTACACAGTAACCCTAAGTCAAACCATAACCCTAACCTCAAACCTAACCCTATCCCAACCCTAACACCAACCGCAAACGTAATCTCAACCCTAACTTAAAACCTTGCCATAATCTTAACACTAAAGCTAATATTCACGGAGCTTATCGTACTCGCTTCAATGAACAAATAATTTGGCCAGTGCACTCACGTGATCTGTTGAAAAATCAATCAAGTTTGCAATAAACACATAAAAGAATTATAGGTATTTTTGACGGGGTTTTGCCCAACTTTTAACCGTTGACGTTGCTTTATCGTCTACACCACCCAATGCTGGTCTTTTATTACGTAAGTAAAGTCGAACGACTGAGTAATCATACAGACGTTTGACGGAATATGACATTTGAATCGTAAATACCAATCTACATGATTAGCATATTCAAGTATTTCATTGCATATACCCTATCTGATATTAAATTACGTTCCTGAATTCGTTGAATACAAAAATTCACAATTATTTGACTAGTGCTACCCCTCCCAAAATACTACTTTGTTGTCCGGAGAAACAACGAAGTATTGTTTACCTGAAATGAGAGGGACCTGGGTCATTCCTACAAATCTTTGCACGAAAGCCACTTGTAAGCGTTTCTGTAAGATACGGTATCATGTTACGAATATTGTGAGAGAGGATCGCATGCAGTTCAAATGAATGATTACGTGAATGGAAAATAATCACCGCTAAAGTATCTTAATATAAGGAAAATGATTACAGTTCATGTACTGGTATTGTTTTAGTTAAGACCGGTGGTGCTCTGGAGAAAAGCTTGATCTGGAAGACGGAACTATGCACAAGCTTCATGCAGATCAAATCATTTACCAGTATTCAGGTCACTCGTGTTGTGATAATAGTTGCGTTAGCAATCACAAAACAACACCTCTAGATTCTTCCAGGAATACTGAATCAAGTGAACTTGTCAGCCGATCGGAGCGAGTGGGGAACAAACCTATTGCAGATTACAAGAATCCGGGGATGATGGTGAACTGCGGCTGATGTGGGATTGTTCGAATGATAGTCAATAATTATGATATTCATATTCTCATTGCTTAACTTATATGCATTGGTATACCGCCCAATTTGAATACACAGCGTGGTTGGTTCGCATTTCTATTCGTTAGTTGGTAGTTTCATTCAATTCAGTTGTTTGTTTGGCAATTGCACTTCATCCGCTGCAGAATCCGAAGGCGAAGCGCAGTTAAAGCGAAGCGTCTTCTTGGTACAAAGCTCAACATATCATCGGTGATTAAGCAGAATTTTACTCGAGCCACAGTACTCGAGTCACAGCAAAAGAGAATTTTCGGTAGGTTTTCAAAACAAACAAATACGTACATAACGTCTACGATGGAATATGCAGTTCAAGCATGGTCGCCATGGCTTAAAACGTATTGCGACTCTGCAAAGAATATATCATCGAGCTACCAAACTTGTCACCGGACTCATTGGAAATCATACAATGAGCGAATCAAAACCACTGACTTTATTCGATTATCGTCGCCGTCGTCTCCGGGGCGATTTGATTTCGGTTTAAAATATTGTGAATACCGCAAATCACCCTCCACAATGCTTGTTTAATCTACGGGGCTTGCACAAGACAAGAGCTCACACATTCATTATAACGGTCCCTAATTCGCGACTCAACTGTAGAGGACATTTTTACCGTGCCAGTTTGTTTCACTTGAAACAATCTAACAGATCATGTTGTAAACCCATCAAATCAGCAGATTTTCAAGAGAAGTCTTGATGCCTTTTGGACTCTAAGCTCCTGCATCGAAAAAAACTATAAATCTGAACACCATGCATCTACATTTTTCATTCCGCCCTTTGGATTTTTACCTGATTCTTGAACTGCTCAGTAAGCAACCGGATCCCATTTTTGCTAGTTATATTATTCGCAGTTACCATATTATTCTGTGGTTTTTTTCTAAAGCTATATGCTTTTTATACCATTAAAATTGAATTGTTGTAATAATAATTGTCCAATAAAGAATCAAGTTTTGCCAATCTCGTCCAAATTTTGCACTCATTGAGGAAACCGGCTTTTGAAACATCCATTTTCGTTTTGAACTTCGTGAACCAAATGAAAAGAACACCCCTGATGCAAAAAGTTACAATTTCCATATTCTGCAGAAGTCGCATTCCTTTGACTGCTCCTTTCATGCCCCGGAATCCTGTCGACACACACAGTGTAAATATTGGATCATAATATATTGCTGGTTAGAAAACTCCTATTTAATAACTAACTTCGGGTAATCTTTCAGGTAATTGAGGGAATACGAGAACATCCGGAACACCTTAAGGTTTTCAGTGAGGCACGTGGTTTTCGAAGGAATCGTTCTTATTTATCTAAGCGTAAATTACTTTGGATGATTGAACCAACGCACAACGCGCAAGTGATGACCTTTTCATTAAAATGCTGGAAGCGAATAGAATAATGGAAATATTGTTGGGTAAGGGACTATCTAACTAATAGACACGCCCAATTTAGCGTTAACAGCCATAAAGTTTTAAGTTAGGTTCACGGGATTCAGTGGTTGGATCTTTTTTCTTCTTGGTGAATATGAATGACCTGGTGGAACATATGGGGTGAAATTAGATACTATTTGTCGATGATATTAAAATACTGAAGCGAGTTGGGTTATCGTACACATTCACACACATTGCATGCATCGTTGGTCTCCACTGAATTTATATTTTTATAAATATTGCGGTTTTGCCACTCCTGTACCACAACGATCACCATGCATGCAATATCTCTTCTGGATGACATTCAGAAAATGAGCTTGGTGTCTGCGGGTTATGTAATCTTCATTTCGAATAGCATATTCAGAGTATATTGAAGAAACCCGTCAAATCTTTAGGAGATTAATGCCCGAAACCTTAACTAATACTAATAAATACATGCGCTGCCTGTCATGGAATATTCAATCCAAAAATCGTCACCATGAGGTTTATTGGAATCCTTACCAGGATTTATCATCGACCGATCGGTTTGGTCTCGTATGTCCCGTTGATTCTTATCTACTCGCAAGCCAAATTTGATTAGATGAACGCAGTAATGTGTTGTTCAATTCCTTCGCACTTTGATTAGATGACCTTTTGCTTCCATCTTTAGGCACCTCAACCTTATATTTCTGAAAATTTATTCCTGGATATGTCCTGGTAATTAAAATTCGCATTATCACACATCAAATCAAAATATCCTTCTACTGGTTGAATATAAAGTTAAGTTACAATGGTGGAGCAGAAGATGACGATTGTTTTTCGTACTTCGTTAAAAACAGAGTAACTTCTCGAACGCCCTTGAAGACGAGTACGCCGCATCAAAAACAGAAACATTCGGTAGAATTCGTTGTACAAAAGCAGGCTGTGAAAGTGCAGCGTAAAACATCCCGCAGGAAATCCGATGTGCAGATCCGTTGTTACAAGGAGAATCTTATTTTTTGAAAAGTCGCCCAAGGAGAAATCTATTTTATCGTTGAACTCGATCAAATCACCGAGACAGGTTTGGGATTCAATTCGATGTGCACGTAAACAGACTCCCGGAAATAATACGATCTGGTTTCTGGAAACATTTTAGTCATCGAGATAATCACAGAAAATGATCGTAGTTTGATCGTTAATAAGGACACCCAATGTATTATCGGGTTGAACATTTTCTAAAGCAAGTTGGTTGGGCGACTGCAGTCAGCCGTTCAGCAAATGCTGTGTTCTAAAGCCCTGCAAGCAGTTTCGAACAGCGATGATTTCTTTGGGAAAAATTACCGACGCTGTCACGATGGATGAGAGCTCATTGGCTACGACGACGTAGTCTTCCATTCGATTCTTACGCGGATGCATACGCTCCTTTAGACAGCTAATATAGTATCATTCCAATCGATTGCTGACTCTTACGAGTCCCATGTTCGAAAATTGGCATGCCGGTTGGTAAGAACAGCGAAATATGGAGCCATATATGTGAACCGCCAAATCTACAACTTTCGTTGCAAGCAGCGCGGTGTAATACCAAGGGATCTGGTGGTAAAACCTACGGATAATTCCCGCAAATCGACAAGGTCTGTCACGAGCGCATCCAAAGTGTTTTTGAAACAAAGGACCCACTGGGTCAATGAAACCCTATTGGCGGCTCAATCAAAAGCCTCGAGAATGATGTCGAAACTGCAAGTTGAATTGTCAATTATCCGAAGCGGATTTCTGTAGAATTTGTGGAAAACACGCGGAGGTTTTAGCCACACAAACGGAGCGAATAGGAGAAAGACAAAACCGTAAGTTCAACAAGTTATTCGAGTTTTATAATAAACTTTCATGAGATAAATCCAATAATTAATTATCTAGCAACCAGTATTCTAGTGTTTTGAATTTATCTAATCGACAACTTTCGCAAGCTGAACGAAAATTGTTGAAGAAGGGCTTGAATTTCTGCATAAGTAAGAGCTTTATGAAAGCTGAGGATCTTATTCCTTGTATTGAGGGATCATTAAATGCACTCCCCAATGAACAGGCAGACGCGGTAAGAAACTGCAACCCTGGTGTTATTAAAAACCAGGAACAAGGCGATGCAAACCTTGATTCACACGAAAGACAAGCTCTTCTTACGCTGAAACAACATAAAAATATTACTAAGGCTGACAAGGGCAAAGTAACGGTGATTTTGAAGGAAAGCGACTATTTAGACAAGGTTGGAGTACACTTATCCGAGGGCCCTTATGAACGGATAGATAATTGGAAAATTAAAAGGGTAATGAATAACTGCAAAATGGTAGTCTCTAGATACTTACGTAGCATTAAGGAGAGTTTGGGAAAGGGCTTGTGGTGTAACCTGTATCCCAAGTCTACTCTAACTCCTAGGTTCTACGGCCTGCCTAAAATACATAAAGATGGCATTCCTGTAAGACCTATCGTCGATGGTATCGGATCACCTGCACACGAGTTAGCTAGACATTTGGCTTATTTGTTGAAACCTTTAGTCGGCAATACAGCCTCGTTCATCAAGAACGCAAATGACTTTGCAGCACGCTTAAAGTCGGTAACAATAGATGACGATGAAATAATGGTTAGTTTTGATGTGAGCGCTTTGTTCACCAACGTCGATACAACAAGTGCGTTACAACTAGCTAGACAGGCCTTGGAATCTGATGCCAGTTTGTCAGATCGCACAAACTTGAGCATCCAGCAAATTATCAACGGTGTATCGATCTGCATAAGCATGAACCACTTCGTATTTAATGAGCAATTATATAGACAAAAAGAAGGGTTGGCAATGGGTTCACCGATATCTCCAGTACTTGCGAACATGTATATGGAGCATTTTGAGAACAAAGCCCTTAACAATGAAGGGTTCAAGCCAAAATTATGGTGGCGCTATGTTGATGACACATTTGTTATCATCAAGCGAGATCAGTTAGAGGCCTTCTTTAAATATTTAAATGAAATAGACCCATGTATTACTGTCACAAAGGAAGTGGAATCCTGCAAAGGCACTCTTCCATTTTTAGACTGTTTAGCACAAAAAGTAGACGGGAAAATAAAAACTTCTGTCTATCGGAAACCTATCGATACAGATGCTGTACTACGATACACTTCCGCTCATTCAAGACAGGTCTTCAGTTACATAGCTTGTTCCCTTTTCCACAAGATAGAACACTTGTGCAGCGACGAAAGGGAGCGAAAACAGGCGCATTGTGAAGCGAGCCAAAGGCTCATAGACCACGGTTATCCAAAAAGTTTTGTAAAACGCCAATTGATGAAGGTAAAATACCCATCCGAAAAATCGGAGAGAAAAATTGGCGGGATACAGTTTGTATACCGTATGTAAAATGCACATCTGAAGCGATACGTAGAATCTTGAACCAGGCGGCCATACGCTTAACTTATAAGAAAGGGAAAACTATCCGTTTGGTTCTGATGCACCTCAAGGATAAGACACCTTTATCTAGCGTTACGAACAGCATTTACAGAATCAACTGTAAGGACTGTTCGGGTGTTTACATAGGGCAGACTTCCCAGGAAATTCACACTAGAATCTAAGAACACTGAAAGCGTGTCCGGAGACAGCCCCGGGATGCGAGGGAATATCAATCCCTTATTCGTGATTCCGCCTTGGCGGAGCACGTTTTAGATACGGGTCACAGTGTTGATCTAGACAATGTGGCAATATTGAGACGCGGTATTAAACCGCATAGCGAACGCCTCCCTTAAACCTAATGCGGGGCCAGCGAAATTGGCCAAGGCTGGTCCTCTGGCGATCAATTAATGCGGATGGGGGCAGAAAAAAAAAAACAGAAATACCCCAATCTGGCGCTCGGTATTGATGCGAAGTAATAATAGAGTGATTCACCTTATACCTAATAGTAATTAGATTTTGATTTTTATTCAAAAATAGCCTGAGCCCCGGTAGGTAGTGTTTTAAGGTATGCGGGCAGCTGTGTCAACTGACCTTGACACGTGTTCACTTTATCAGATTGATTTGGATACACACTGTGAGGAAAATTGACCACTGATCCTGCTCATTCCCACGAGACGTGACACACGGTAAGCGTACTATAACCTGTTTAGCGGTAAGGTCAAGTAAGTGGTGGCGGGTTGACTACCACTTAATCGTGTTCCCTGTACTGACCATCACCCTTGGACTGACGAAGCTTCTGTGTCAGAAGTGGAACGTTACCCAAAACTGCTTTAACCAATTGCACTCAAAATTCCATTCATTATCACACCTACTTTTAAATGAATAGCTCACAACTTTTTATTGTTTTACTTATTTACATCAACAGTAGTGAGTGTATGTAACCAGTTTTCAGTTGATGTTACGGTAAATAAACCATTTTCCAAATTTGTTATTTATGGCATCTCAGATTGCTAACCGTTGAAGCTCAATAGTAGTAATCATCACTCATCAGATAGGGGCGATACGTCATGATTCGTATGCTTTGAAGCAGTGGAAGAGCGGTAAACCAAGTGTGAACTTGTAAAGCACTGTCGGATGAGGATATCACGACCAATCTGTAAAATCACGTTTGCTCACACACATGCAGATTGTGTGAAACCAACTGTCTTGAACGAAAATACTAATTTGCATGCATTCCCATCGCACACAACCCACGAACGATTGGGCGCTGTTTGTACTCATCGGACAGGGGCAGTAAGATTACAATTTCTCAAGTCTCGAAACTGTGGAAAAACGGCACGATTGTTACGACCAACATGTTCAATCACATGAGCCAAAATACTGGTATAGCGACAAACCGTTTGGCTCGGAACAAAAACCGAATATACAAACATTGACCGATTTCCTGCTTATTACAGTTAGGACAACATGAAGGTTGTGTCAACTAACTTAGAAACGTTCCTCAGAATCATATTTATTGATTGTTTGATCAATCTTGTATGATGTATTGCACGGAAGAAATTATTAAACGATGCATCACAGTGGTAACCAAAAGAAGCCAGCCATGACAATTTTGCTTATAGATGAATCAATGAACAATATATTTCAGTGATCACATGCCCATTCCTTACACACCGCTACCTGTTTCTGACTGTTTGCCGTCATCAGGTGGAGCCAGTAAGATCAGATTCAATGAGCCTTCAAACAATGGTATAGTGATAAACAAAGATATGCTTGCATGACGCTGTTCAAAGGGTTCTTACAAATAACCTCGATGTTCAAATACACAATGACAATGTGATTCAAGGTAAATGCATATTTTGTTCCATCTTCAGACACCTCATAGATTTGTAAAGTTGATTCTGGAGATTTTCCGGGTGGTTAAAGCCCCATTCTCCCACACCAAATTAATTTATTATTATCCAAGTTGCATGAAAGTTGAGCTACCAATATTGATGACTCGGAATATGACTATTGTTTGCTGTCCTTCGTTAAAAACAGTTTCACTGCTCGAACACCCTTCGAGACGAATATGAGGTGGTAAAAAACAAAAGCAAGATTCAGTTGAATTTATTACACAAAAGCGAGCTGTGATAGCGGGCCACAAAACGTTCCGCACAAAATCCGCCACAGGGACCAGCTGTGACAGGGGGAATGTTGTCGGTTGAAGAGTGATCCAGGGATCCGTTTGCAGAGTGAAGGAATCCGTCTCGCTGTAGACAGGAACGGGATCACGTACGGTGAGGCAACACAAACGTGTGCATTTGTACAAAGTCAGACAGACGTACAGTAACATGAAACCAAAGCATTCATTCATACTGGATCATTTGGCATGTCGCCAGATGATGAACACTGCACCAGTCTTGGTTCTTTACGCATCCAAAAGCATAGTATGTTTCAAAACCGTGTATATTTCCGTTGATTTTCAAAATCTACGATGTGCGATTTTGGCAACTAAACTTCAATCTGAGGAGAATCCGAATCTGGACATAATCAATACTGAAAACTATTCCAAGTCCTCTCCTAGGTACACTCGAGGTCGCTCACAATCAACTGATGATTCAGTTCAATAGTGACGAGCATTTTTGATATTTTACATTGCTTAATTATATCCAAACTTTGGCTTGGCACGGATGAGTAGTCAGAAATATAAACAAAACATTCCCCCAATATCGCTTAAACAACAATGCCCATCAGATCTAATCGGTGTTAACTTACACTGTATCCGATGGGAAGACCTGACACGGAGATCAGTTCAGTTGGGCGACCACAATAGATGTTGGACTGGTCGGGCAAACAAAGCTACTGAAATGTGCCAGTCTGGAGAACAGTTCATAAACGCTTAATGGCGATCGGTCAAACGGTGGACAGTAGCCCAGTTCGTTAAAGCGTAGGACTACAATGGTGATGGTCGGGGGTTCGAGTCCCACCAGAAGCGGAGGATGCACTGCTGATTAGCTCAAATAAGAGCGAAACGCAAGTTCGGCGCTTCCAATATGGACCGTCGTAATCAAATTTGTGAATAGTTCGATGGGCTTGGCACGGATGAGTAGTCACAAATATAAATATGTCTGTGATTTACGTTAACACGATGATTCTTATGATTTAGCCGGCTAGTCTTTCAGATTCCAGCATTAGCATCATCATCAGTAAACAGGCAACAAGTGCAGAGCAATGACGCGATAAAATCTTGCAGAGGGTCGCCGCCTTAAATGTATGGATGTGCAATCGCACAGTATCATTGTGCTGTGCGTCTAACAGCTGGATAAATTGATTGTCCACCGATAGTGAGCTGCATGCCGAAACACGCTGCAGTCTCACTACCATGTCCATTTTCTTTCTCCTATTTGTCTTGGTCTGGGCAACACGATGGTATCTTAGCCCACGTGCAGTCTTTGACTGTGCGGCACTTTGCCGGGATCAATCTGGTGCTTTCACACATTATGCATGCTGCCTAAAAAGGCGCATGGACATGTAGAAGACCGACATTGGGATGAAGCATCTCACCTTGAATCCAAAACGCATTCAATCAAACCTTGTGAACGAGAAGAGTTTACAACCAAAATTAGTACCACGCTATGCGACAGACTTGTTGCATGGTGTTTATTGCGATGAACAGAATAATCATCGCTTTAATAAAGGGGTTTGGGTAGACAAGGTTATACTTGTATGCCAACTGTTATATAGGGTTCGTACAACGAACAACGAATCACAAAGTGATTCTTGGTCAAGCACTCGAGGCGCTTATGGATGACTAAAGTAATGTGTTGCTCACATATAGCTGTGAGGGTTTGGGTAGTTTCCAATGCCGAGCAGGCAGCTTATTTTCAAGTAATTCTTCCAAAATTTCACATCTTGTCAACCATCTTGGAACGCATGCAGTTATGAATTCTCCTAACTGATATATCCTTCATTTTTGAAAAACAGAGCGAAATCGGTCATCGTTTTGACCACATTGAATTGACATCGGGTCTCGGTGTAATTACTAAAGATTAATCATTCTAACAATGGATGGTAATGGAGGATAGAGCGTCAAAATTAAATATAGAAAATTAATGAAGCACGCTAAATTATCGAACTGAAGATTTGCCTTCACGAAGTTCGCCGAGAAACCAAGAAAGGTTGTCAGCTAACTGGGAGGCATTTCAAAACATTCTCCGAATCTAGGGCATGTGCAACTAGAAGTTGCAACAGGCACATTAGCTGTGAGGGTTGAGTTCCTACGAGTGAAAGCTTGTGCAATTTGAGGCGCAAACATACCCAGAGTCGCTGGACTTCACCGGAGAGATTTTGACTCGAACGAATGTATCCTCTACCACCGTCGAGAATCGAATACATTCCACCAGATCGCCTTCCGACGTCGACGAGGAGTAGACCGGATCACGTATCACGCAAATCGACCGCTCTTCTGGAAAGAAAAGCAGCGAATAAGCGCCACAGCAGCAGAATGAACCAAGTGGACAGTGGAGAATTGTGGAAATGACAATCGAACATTCAAACTTTATCAACCTAATTTTTCGATATCGACTCTTCCTAGTGTTATGACGCAGAATTCACCAGAGTATGCCGACGACATCGTAATCTTGGGGATGATCCTGGAACGCTTCAGACGACCCTGGAACGCCTCAGCTCATTTGCTTCTATGCTGAGGCTACGAATCAACACGCGCAAGACTAAGTATTTCACCGCCACCACTCCCAAGATTGATGGCGAGAACTTGGAGATGGTGAACACTTTTCGTTACCTTGGTTCGTCCGTGCTACCGTCAGGTCAAGCCAGGGATGAGATACCGACCCGTGTACAAGCTGCGCGCACGGCGTTTTCGCGACTACGTTAGGTTCTATTTAGCCGTAGAGAAATCAGCCGACGTACAAAGCTGCGCGTTTACAGAACGGCGATTCACCCCGT